>CANXYI010012703.1:0-15556 GCA_948208565.1 Hura crepitans
TGGGTATTTTGGTCATTAGATAGAAAAGTTTAAACATCGGACTAATATTTTAAACTAATTACTATTATCACTAAAAAATGGATACATATTCATAAAGGATAGAATTTAAAGATATTATATGATTAATGGTTAATAATCATACAAGAAGAGTAGTGTGGTCACTTTAATAAATGTATTCATAATTAATGATATAATAACCTGGCTGAATAAATGAATATTACTGCTAAAGAAATGCATGATAATTTATAATACATGACTTAAATGTTTGAATTCACCACTGAGTATTATATACACAGCGTACCAATTTTGGTGTATAGGTAATCAAAACCTATAGGGAGCCTAAAGTTTGTGCAGTTAAGGTTCAAAGGATAGGTAAGTAAGGGTATTGTATGTTTACTATATAGTTTGCACTCATGTACATAAGCGAGGAATGTGTACCACATAAAAAGGTTCTATTATGACATAGGTAGTATTTTGTAATAAGTTCTATCAAACTATTGTGAATATGTGATTACACTTATGTGATGACATGGTTAGTGAGTTGTGGCTCCATGTCTATGAGTGATTAATTAGGTCCTAAGGCCTATGTGGATGAACTAATAGAATGTTAATGTTAGGTTGATAAACAGGGGACCAGAAGGGCTTAAGTGATGGAATTTGAGATTTGGAAGTGTTCTATAGGTGTTCAAAATTTTGGTTAGAAACCTCGGTAGCCATTATGCTACCAAATTTTAGAAAAATACCTAACCTGTAATTGGCCATTATTGGCATGATTGATATGGTATAACCCTAAATAATGTGTAAGATTAAACAAGAATGAATTTAGAGTTAAATATGATTAAATATTATAGAGTACGTAAAAGCTAAATGAATGAGATTGGGAGAAATTTCAGGATGAGTGACCTAATAGGAAGTGTGCCACTTATTAGGTTACTTTGGGAATCCAGTAAGGGGTGTTATAGTTACAAGTGATGCTAGATTTTAGGCAGTAGATTAAGAAAAATCATATGAAAGATAAATAGTTGGTTCAAATGGCAAGCAAAGCTAAAGAATGTAAGGCCACAACGTTTGAGTTGATGGAAGATAGGTATCTATATTATCAAAATAGATTGTGTGTGCCTAGTACAAATGACCTCAGGTTATAGATACTAAAGAAAGCACATAAAGCTCCTTATTCTATGCATCCCGAGAGCACAAAAATGTTTATAGACCTAAAATCTCATTATTGGTGGCCTGGTATGAAAAGAGATGTGGTAGAGTATGTTACAAGGTGTTTGACATGCCAATAGGTGAAAGCTAAACATCATATTCCTTTTGGATTGCTATATCCTACAACAATACTAGAGTTGAAATAGGAGAAGGTGACCATGAATTTTGTGGTGGGTTTACCTTTGACAAGAGGTAAATGTGATGTTGCATAGGTGATTGTTGACAGATTGATGAAAATAGCTCACTTTATCTCAGTCAGAATGGATTATTCCTTAGAAAGGCTAGCTAGACTATATATAGATGAGATAGTCGGGTTACATAGTTTGCCAGTGACCACAATTTCTTACAGAGATCCACACTTTGCTTTCAGATTTTAGAGGAGGCTGTAGGAAGCATTAAATAGTAGATTAGCCTATAACACAACCTTTCATCCTTAGACTGATGATAGTCAGAGAGGGTGATACAGATACTTGAAGATATTTTGTGGGGATGTGCTATTGAGCTTAAGGGTAACAAAGATCAGTACTTGTCATTGGCAGGTTTCCCTATAATAATAGTTATTAGTCTAGCTTGGGGATGGCTCCATAAGAAGAATTGTTTGGTAGATGATGCAGAACTCCCTTATGGTAGAGTGAAGCTAGAGAAAATAAGATTTCTAGTATGGATTTAATAAAATAAGCTAAGGAAAAAGTGAAGATAATCAAGGAAAGGTTGAAAGCAGTTGTGGATAGACAAAAATCATATGCTGATCTAAAGTGGAGAGATATTAAGTATGTAGATGGTCAGAAAGTATTCTTAAAGGTTATGCCATGAAAAAAGGTGCTGAGGTTTGAGAAAAAGGGGAAATTGTGTCCCAAGTTTATCGAACCCTGTGAAATTATAGAAAGGGTCAAACCTCTAGCATACAGATTGGCATTACCACCTAAGCTATAATAGATAGATGATGTTTTCATTTTTATATGCCCAAGAGGTATAGATTAGATCTACCACATGTGATTTCGATGGTAGATATTGAAGTACAACCAAATCTGAGTTATAAAGAAGAACCAATTCAGATTTTGGGTCAAAAAGTGTAGTAATGGAATAAGTCCATACCACTAGTTAAAATGCTTTGGAAATATCATAACACAGAAGAAGCTACCTAGGAGATAAAAGAATAGATGAAAGCCCAATACCCTCACTTTTTTGCTTCAAGTAATTTTAAGGATGAAATTTTCTTAAGAGGGGAATAACTATAGTACTTGTGTTCCGAGCCTTTATGAATAGTGACATTAGGTTTAGGAAGTGTGCCCAAGGTGCTAGGACACTTTACACATAAATCAAGGCAATGACACTAGTCATAAAACTTTGAGGGGCTTTAATTTGGTGAAAAAGGCAAATTTTAAAAAATTAGTAGAATCAGTAAATCATTTCGAATAGTAAGTTGCCCCTCTTAGCAATAAAAATTTTTCAAGCCAAGAATGACTAAAGATGTGCTTGGACGAACTCAAAAATAATCAAACCTTGAAGCTCAAAAATTCCATTAAATCTATTGGTGAAAAAATTTTTGGATTTTGAGGTCATTTTCAAATTCTAGTAATTTTTTAGGTTGGCATACAAAATTGAGGTAGCTTCAAAACTACCCTATTGATGGAATTTGGATGCAAAAACTTATAAGCATGTAGAGGGGTTAAAATTTGAATTTTAAAATAAACAACATAATTTTTTGAGTTCCATGTGAATTTTTAAAGTTTGCCAAAAAATCAAGCCGTTTCAGGATGGCTCAAGTGGCTGTGGGACCCACCTACTCCTGTACAGCAGGCCTAAGGGCCATGCCAAGTGTCCTAGATGGTTGTCAAGTGGATTGTTACACTAAATAAAAGGAATGATTTCTTCTACTCTCCTTTGCTAGAACTAACACCTTCACTAGCTTCTCTTCCCATTTTCACCATATTCTCCACACTAATTCTAGAGGTTCTGCTCACCCAAAATCAATTTGATATGTTAGGGAGATAGAGGAAGAAGAATCACTGAAAAAGGAGTCTATAAGAATAAATTACAAATCCTTAAAGTTTGCTGGTTAGAGGCTATTCTAGCAAGCAAGTAAGGCGAGCTCCTTTATGTTTCTTTGGGTTTTCTCTTAACTTCTCTTCCTAGAATTGGGTGTGTAAGATGCCTAACATCTATGGGGATGTGTTCTAATGGCTTTTAAGGTGAATTAAAGAAAAAATAAGCTTGAAAAAGGGAGGAGAAGTGGACTATGGTAGGCTAGAAGTTTGGATTTAAGAGGCTCTAAGTGTGGACTTCTCATTTCTTGAAGTGTGAGGTAAGTGAATTCAAACATTCACTTCATGCTTTTAAATTATAGTAGCTTTTCCTTTGAGTTAGAGATGGTTTAAGTACATGAATTAGCATGGATAGGTGTTTTTATTAAAGCATTGTAATCTATAGCATGATAGAATGTGAATGGTATGGTTATTTAATGAAAAGAAGTAATATTGATGTCAAATTCTAAATTGGGCGATAGGTATTCACGGTACCTAACGTACATTAATAAAGCTTGAAGTGTGTTTAGGTTACTTAAGGTATAAATTAATGGTTTTAGGTGTTAGTATGTAGTGGAATTTCTTAGAAATTGATGGGAAAATGCATGTTTGCATTATACCATCCCTTTCTAGATTCCCGAAAAAACCCAATAAATGGTGCACTTTTTGCCAGGTCACCTAGCCTAACTACTCCCACAGCCATTCATTTAACTTTTTCTTATACTGCACTAGGCAAAACTATCTGACTCTAAACTCAGTCCGGTATGTTTCTACAGCCCACATAGGATTATCTTTTCATGTTTAGGCTATTACAGAATGATTTCAACATTGTTCGATATTCCCTAAAATTTTAGCAGCATAATGACTGCCTAGGTCACTATGCCAAAATTTTAGACTTGAGGAACACTTTTGTAACATATAATCATATCTCCTAGACCCTTCTAGTCCCCCAGATAACAACCTATCATCATCATTTACCAAACAACAATCACAGGCCTTAGGCTACAATCAAGAAAACATATAGAGCAACCTTTGCAAACATAACTTGTGAACTCCATTACATGATTTACAAGGTGACGCCCTTAATTTTGGTACATGCACACTGAAACTGGTACGCTGAGTATAACAATACTCAGTGGTGAATTCAAAAATTAAAAACTGGTACGCCCTTAATTATGCTTCTATTCTTTTCTTAATTTGATACCCTAGCTCAATTTAGGAGATTAACATGCTAGAATTATCTTTTTAAGCGTAGGGTGTTTCTACCCATAAATTATCTAATTAATCCTTATAATTCTTGTAAATTATGTTTTAGGATCATTGTTTGCTATTACATGCATAAGCTATATCTTTATGAGCCTTTAAGCCTTATCAGTGGAAAATTACCAAATGCCTTTGTGTCATATTTCATAGCCTTATGTAAATTTATTAATCTTATTTAATAATTTTAGTTGGCCCAACTTAAAAGGTAACCCTGATAGACACTAGATCTAGAGGAAAAATAACCTAGTTAGTGATCCCTATTTTGGACCAACTTATTCACATATTGGCACCTAAGGTGCAAATGATAATATCTTATCTGCCTAGTAGATTGGCCAATTTAACTGGCTAGAATAGTGATCCTTTGGAACCTTGGCCACTATACCAGCCCTTTTTAAAGATTAAAGATGTCACAAATTATCTGCATAGTAGACAGCTCTATTTGTCTGACTAGTACAGTGGCTCTTCAGGACCTATATCACTGCATCGGCAAGCAAAATATAAATCAAGTGAATGTCATAGTCTAATTTGATTGTCCAACTAGTATAGTAGTCTCACATAAACCTATTCTACTGTATTGACCTTGTCTAAAAATCAAATAAGGTAGCAGTTGCAACAATCCCTAAGTTGACTGATTAACCCATCTAGTGGGTGTATAACTTATGAGCCATTTAACCTCAATCTGTGTCCATTCTTTTACTAGTTAACTTTTTATAATATTATAGACTCAAAAATAGATAGTTATAATTTTTACAACACAATTGGAAATTAGCCCAGTCTAGTATGGCCATAAACAAGTATTACTAGGTAAAATATAAAAAAAAAATCAAGGGTTTAAGTGCTAATAATTATGATATATTATGCTGAATTTAATTCCATAAGCATTTTACAAATCAAGGCCCTTTATTTTCTAGAGGATTTATTTTTTCAGGTAATGGTTATTTAGGACAGTCAAAAGTCATTGTGGCCAAGTTTTACTAAGCTTTTTAGGTCCATTACACCTTATTCTATAGTGTAGTTTTAGCCACTACTTACTTCAATTTCATAAGCCCTGAGCCAATAAATTATAGGCCATTTACAAGGCCAAACCATTGGCTCGAATGCCATTACATATAATCATAAATAATAGCCTTCAAAGGCATAAGTTTTAAGCATATTATTTAATCTCAAGTTATTTCTCCTTAAAGGCACATTATAGCCCACTTTTCATACAACATTTCAAGCCAAGTTTGGTATCATTTTACATGTCATTTCTTAACTAAATTACATGTCATTTTAGGGTATACATTTTACTTGCTTTCATGCCAAAGTAGTTAAGCTAGTCATGCTCACTTGATCAAGCATGAGTACACACAACATGGTACACATATTATCCCTTTTTTCATTCCATTGCCATTAAACTAGCTTTCAGGTACAACTAGTTAAGAGTCTTAATCATACATTCTCATAGAGTTCATCACTCACTTATCCACTAATCCATAACCTAATCACAATTACATATATACCTTTACCATTTCATGGCTTTTAAAGTAGTAAAGGCCTATTGTATTCTTTGGCAATCACTAACTTTCCATGCCTCCATGCATTACTCAATTTATTCCATGCCATAACCATTTTTCATGCATCATAGGTCTAATAAATATGCATTTCCAACCTTGAATACTACCGAAGACCACACTAAGCAAGCCACACACATTCACACTCATATACAAGCTCTTGGCCATACCCATATTTCACAAGAAGCATGTATTCTTGTACATCGTTACAAATAATGCCATTTCTTTTCGATACCACAATGATCAATTTAAAACTCAAGTACACAAAACACACCTCAACATACCTCAAACTTATGCACACCTCTCAACCAAATTATGACTTAATACTAACATTAGTTCTTTTTATCAAATAACCATACATGCCCATACCTTTATGCCATAAGCTACAATCATACAAAGGAAAAACCTATCCAAGCCAATTCAAGCACTCAGACCATTCTTCAACTCATAGAACATCTACTAAAATTTAAGGGGCATGAAGTGAATGATTGAATTCACTTACCTCCCTCACTTCGAGATGCAATTTCCATAATTTCTAGACTTTTTACCCCTTTATTCTAGCCCTCACGTTAATGTTCTCTACCTTCTTCATGCTTTTTCTAACCCCAATTCACCACACATAAAGGCCACACACATTCACACTAATGTTAGGCACCATAAGGAAGCATTTCTAGCTAAGAACAACTGACATAATTGAAAGGGAAGGTATGAAAACTCGGCTTACACAATTATTGCTTATGCTAGAAAACTGTCTGACCCTTAGACATTTGAGGAATTTTAATTAATTCTTAGAAAGTCCTTTTCCAGTGATTCTTTTTCTAGAATTTCCCTAACACCTAGGAGAAATTTTTAGTGGAATATGTTGAAAAAGACGATAAAAATGGCTTCCTTTCCCTATTGTGGCGTTAATTCTAAGAAAGGAAGGAAGAAAAACTATGGCCTTCTATTTAGTGGAAAAATCCAATTTTCAACACATCTTGCCACTTGTCAAGGGGCCTAGGTTAGCTAGCAAGTGTGTAGGTGGGTTCCACAATCACCCGAGCCATCATGACCCGACTCAATTTTTTTGGTAAAATTTGAAAATACATAAAAATTCACATGGACCTTAAAAAATTATATCATCCATTTTAAGATTCATATTTTAATCCACTTTACTTGTCGATAAATTTTTGTAGCCAAATTCCATTGATAGGGTAGTTTTCAAACTAACTCGATTTGTATGATAATCTCAAAAATTACGAGAATTTGGAAATGACCTTAGAATCAAAAAAATTCTTTCACCAATAAACTTAATGGAATTTTTAAGCTTCATGGTCTGCTATTTTTGGGTCTGTCCGGGCTCATCTTGGGTTATTCTTGACTCGTAAAATTTTTATTACATTGAGGGGTTGCTTATAGTCCAAAATGAATTATTGGCTCGACTAAAATTTAAAGATTTGCCTTTTCATCAAATTAAAAGCCCCTCAAAGTTTCATGATCAACTTCACTACCTTGGTTTAAATGTAAGTAACTGGCACCTCAAGCACACTTCTCAAACCCAGTGGCACTATTTATAAAGCCTCAGGATATTGGCATTATAAGCATGAAGTGAGTGAGTGGCCGATAGCTTATTTCTAGCATGGGAATGTGTATAGCATGCTGTGGTAGTTCTAATTAGTGTGTGATATTAAGCTATATGCACCTTAGGCCTATGATGCATGAATTAGTGATATGGTATGTAAGAAGCTTGAATAATTCATTGAGGCATGGAAATCTAGCAGTGGCTGAGACATATAATGGGCTTTTGTTATCTTAAATGGCATAAAAATTTAAAGGCATATGTGTACATATATCTAGGCTATGGATAAATGGATTATTATGTGTTGAGCACCATGAGAATGCATGATTAAGGTTATTGCCTAGTTATAGCCAAGAGCTAGCTCAATGGAAATGGCATGAAAAAAGGGATAATATGTGTACAATATTATATGTACTCAGGCATGATCATGAGAGCATGACTAACTTAATTACTTTGGCATCAAATTAAGTAAGATGTATACCTTAAAATGGCATATAATGTAGGTAAGAAATGGCATGGAAAATTACCTTAAAAATTTGTTAGAGGTAATGTATGAAAGGTGGCTTTGTAACTTTGCCTATAAGGGCTAAGGCTTGTAAATGAAAAGAATGTTCATTTGTGTGCCTTTGAGGGCTATGTCTTATAATGGATGGTAATTACATTTTAAGCTACATTTTGACCTTGTAATAGCCTATGATTTATTATCATAAGGCCTATAAATTTAAAGTGAATGGCATTGAAAACTGCATGGAAAAAGACTGAGAAATCAATCTAGAAAGCCTAGTGAAAGCTTGCCACAATAACTAGCAATTGTCCTAAAATGACCATTACCTGAACTAATAATATCACTGGATAGTAAATGGCATAAAATTGTAAAATACTTATGAGATAAATTCTAGCACAATATATCATAATTATTGGCAACTACACCTTTGGATATATTTTCTTAAAATTCACCCGGTACAGCCTATTTGTGGCCATACCAAACCGGGCTAAATTTCAATAGTGCCATAAAAATTATAACTATCTATTTTTGACTTGATAATATTATAAAAAGTTAATCAATAAGGAAGTGAACATAGATTGAGATTAGATGGCCCATTAGATAGACACTGACTAAATGGGTTGACAGTTTAACTTAGGAATCCTTAGCAGCTGCTACACTATCTATTTTTTAGCTAGGGCTGATACTAAGGCACAGGTCTCCATTTGGCTCACTGTACAAGTTTGTTGGATAAATAACTTTCTATCATTGCCATTTAATACCAATATTGACTTTTTCCAGTGCAACGACATAGGTCCTTGAGGGCCACCTCACTAGTCTATTAGATAGACCAATCTATTGGGTAGATACAACTACCTTATCACTAATCTCCTAAATTATGTCTGTACAACGGCGAAGGTTTTAGAGGACCACTTTACAAGCCTATTAGATAAAACCAGTCTATTAGACATACCACACCTCATTTGTTACACCTTAAGTGCTAGAACCTCATTGAGCTAATGCAGCGGCATAGGTCCAAGATATGGACAACTACACTAGTTTATTTTTCTCTCTACATCCAGTGTCTATTAGTGTCACCTCTTAAGATGGGGTAGCTAAAACAATACCTATTTTATATATCAAACACATACTTTTCAAACCCAAAACCATAGGTACACATATTATAAGGGATAAACATACATGGATAGCCTTATAATACTTTTTAGTGCCTTTATAAGCCATCTCAAATCTTTTCCCCTTGCTTTCTCTTTATCTCCTTTCGATTATAACCTTATTCCACAATCAAAAATTGATATTAATTGAAATACACTTAATTTCTTCAAATCAACCTTATATAACTCTTATTGGAACCAAATAAACCTTAGAAAAATATAAAAGCTTTAAAAATAGTTGCTTACTTAAATAGGTGTCACTATTCACCTAAGAACTCTTCTTTGGAATTCATTCCAATCTAATCCATCTTCTCTTCAATTCCCATCATAAATTTTCTTTAACTACCATTAGAAGTTGATTTGAGGTGGAGTTTGTGGTTAAATCAAGCTTAAAGAGAGCTTCAAGAAGCAATAATGGTATAAACCCTTTATGGAAGTGGCATGGGGAAGAAGAAGGAGAAGAAAGGGCTGGTTATTACCTATAAGGCATTTTTTCCCTTTTATACTTCCTCATTAAAGGCCAAGATCAATCTAAGAAAAGATCCAAGGGCTTATATTAAAATAAGCCCATAAATATACTTTTTAAGCTTCTTTAATTGTATTCTTCAATTTTTAACATCAATAATAACTTCTTATGATCTCAACTAATTATGCATATTATTTCTTAAAAGCCCTAAAAAAACCAAACTTCAAAAAATTGATGAAATACGATACTTTTTTTCCTTATTTAACTTATAGAAAATACTTATTGATGTTCAAAATTTCTAATTTCTATCTCATCTTACTCCTTAGAATATTTGATCCTTAAGATGTAATATTCCTTGGTCCATTTGAGTAAAAACAAAATATTTTTTCATTCAACTTTAACTAGTCACTATTTACAGTACTCTTCCATAAAAACTTAAATTCTATTTTTAATCTCCTTAATAACTTTATTTCTTTTCCAAACTTGACCTAAAAATATCTTATAATTAATGCTACCATTATGTAACATTACCACATTTCAGGTTTCAAAAGATATTATTCAATCTTGAGTGGTACTTTTCGTATACATGTTCAATATCATTTGATTTTCATTCAAATGTTTTCATTTCTTTGCAAAACTATTCAACTCAAAAACTCTTGATCTATATGGTTAGGAATACTATTCTTATATCTAAAGTCACTATTGAGGACGTTAGGAATTGCTATTCACAATCATATTCGTTATCACTTATTAAACCTCTAAATGTCCTTATTTTCATATCAAAATTTACTCACAGTATACCTATAACTTAATCCTTTAAACCATAAGAAAACCTGATCATAACCCAAAAGTCACTATTCATAAATGCCAATTATCACTATTCATAATGCTAGGATTTTCGAGCGTTACAATAGTGATCCTTAAGTTTTTCAATAAATAGTGTTCTTAGACTTGAGAGGGTCATATGTGTGTCCTGTAATGCCTAAAAAATCCTAGTGTTATGAATAGTTTTTCTCAAGATGTGAATAGTGTTTTCTAAGGCTGGGTCACACTAATCTTACTAAATGGAAGTATTAATCATAAAATAATTTTGGGTGAAATCTAAATAAAAAATGAAGTTGTTTAGATGGTTAAAAATGACAGTAAAGTTTTACAGTAGTGTCATGTCAATAATGACATAATTTTAACTGAACTATAAAATATTCAATCTTTGCTCAAAAAATTTTGAGATCGATACAACCTAATACTCAAATATTCTAAATAGTCCATAAGCACTAGAATTGAAATTTTTGGATATCAAGAAATATTTTTATTAAACTGGGTAAAGTTAAAAAGTTACCTTTTAACGAGCTTTGGTTTTTCGAGACTTATGGCCTATGGTTTAAATGAAATTTTAGAGTTATTTGAAGGAAAGAAAAAGGGTCTCAATTTTTAAGAAAAAGCAAGAAGGAAAGAAATTTTGATTTTCTTTAAAAGCCATATACATATATATATGTGGTAAAATAGGTCTTTAAAAGAAGTCAAGTTTTGAATAGTTAGCATCAACCCTCCCCTTCTTCACTATTCAAAGCTGACAGCTCCCTCCCATGGAAAACCACTATTTTCTATTCCTCTCTCCTCTATGAAACTGCAAATTAAACTATTTAATCACAAGATTAGACCCTCCATAGCTTTTAAAGGTCAATTCTATCAAGAAATTGCAAGAAAATCAAAGGTATTTAATGGTTTTGGGTTTTGATAAATAGTAACTGCATTTTTATTAAGTAAGTTTATATGAGTTTTGACATTTTTCCTAGGTTTTCTAGGTGCCAAAGACCATATATTTTTTTTCATCTTTGATTTTTGAAGATTATGTGATTTTTTATGAAATGAGTGTGTTTTACAGTTGAGCTGAGTAACAATTAAAAGGATAAAGGGAAAGAAAACGCGTGTGACACCCCCTTACTAGATTCCTGAGAGAACCCAATAAGTTGTGCACATATTCCTAGGTCACCTATCCTAGGATCCTACTACTGTCCCATTCATTTGAATATTGTTGATGTCTATGTGTTTGACCCATTTCCTAACAAGTATGCCAAATTAATACACTAATAAGTCATTTCATATTTTTTTCTAAGATCTGATAGCATAATGGATGTTCGGGTCCTATCCCAAAAATTTAAAACTATATAAAAACACTTCTATAATCAAATTACATCTTATACCCATCTGATCCCCTAATATCATGCTATCATAAGCCTAAACACACACCAATCATAGGCCTTAGGCCACAAACATGCATTATCAATAGAGCCTCAGGCTCGCATCATCATTACAGTAAATATAAAATAGCCATACACAAACCTATAGTCTAGGTTATTTACAGCACAATTTTATATTACATATCACATCTATAGGCCCTATTTATATAATTATAGCCCAATTCCCCACCTATGTATGTGGACTGCAAAAGTAGACAAAAATTATGTTTCTATCCTTAGGAGCTATCCTCTACCTAATCAGCATGCCTCATGAGGCTGGGTTCCTATCCTGATTACCTGCACACCAAAATAGGCATGCTGAGTATATAAGATACTCAATGGTGAATTCAAGCATTAAAAACATATCATAGTGTTTATCATGCATTTATAATCCATTTCAATATATAAGTTCCAAATTATCGAAATACCCTTAAGGCATTTCCAAGATGTATAATCTATTTAATCACCTTTTTATTATACACCTCAACTATTTATATAAGTGGCATGCATAAATTTCATTCATTAAGTCATTTCGCATGTTAGGTATAAAATTTCCCCTAAAGGGTCTCTATGCTATTTATATAGTTAATGGTTTTAATTTACATAGTTTATCAAGTTTGCATCATTCTCAACTTATATATCATGTATTATATTAATTTCACTAGCCCGACTAGAAAGATAATAGTGACATATATTGGACGTAGAGGGAAATTAACTAGTGTAGTGGCCCACATTCTAGACCCCGATCACTGCACCAGCCCTCGTTGCATAGCCATAATAACTCTAATCATAATCTCTATCTACCTAATAGACTGGCCTATCCTAAACAAACTAGTACAGTGGCCCCATCAGACCTACGCCACTACACTGACATAATACTAGAAATAGCACTATTTATGCAAAGTCACATAGGTATCTTTCCGAATAGACTAGTACAGTGGCCCCTAAATGGACCTTAACCGCTGTACCAGCCCTGCCTAAAAAATCAAACAATATAACAGCTGCTAAGTCCCTAAGTTGATCAGTTAACTCATCTAGTGGGTGTCTAACTAATGGGCCAAGTAAATCATTTTAGTTGTACTTATTGACTAAAAATGTTTTTATAACATGTAAGATTCAATAACAGTAAGTTATAGATTTTATCACATATTTCATTTTTATCTCAGTCTGTTATGTCCACTTTTCATCTCTACCAAAAGAAATCCCAAAACATATTTTTCATTCTAAATAAGTCAAATTTCATGTTTCAATATGTTTCAATTATCATGCCATTATTTTTCATAAATTCCATATTTTCTATCTAGTGGTATTTTTCATTCAAGTAGAGGCCACTGGATAGTTATAGGTCATTTTGACAATGATTTCAAGGTTCATTTTTGGGACCCTTTTAGGTCAAATTTCAACACGATTTTTCATCATTTTTATGTCTTATAATCATTAGCCCAAAGCCAATGCATTCCTAAGCCATATTCAAGGCCAATCATAGGAAATAATGCCATTCAAACATGAGTCTAATCTGTAGCCTCGAAGGCACCATTTTAACCTCAATTTCAAGTCATATTTCACATCACAATTTAGGCCAATTTCTAGTTCATTACTCTAACATACATCAAGGATCAATACACATGCCTTTGAGTGTTTAACTCATTGTAGCCTATTTACAATTTATACTACTTTAGGCCAACTAATTGCCATGAATTTAAGGTCTTAAAATAACATGTAATTTAAGTTCATCATAGGTTAAATAACCAAAATTTAAGTCAAATTTCATAGGCCATATTTTTTAGTGCCAAAGGATATAGTCATCTCACATATTTTCATCACATTTTCCATACACTAAATTTTTTTAACCATGGTCACATCACACACTACATATATATCACATGTATATCATGCACCATAAGCTACTCATTTACCATTTACTTAGGGTTGAACCATACATAAACATATTATGCCTAGCATAGTTCAAGGACATAATACAAGTATACGTGTCACTAGCTTTTCATGCCATTTACACCTTAATTATCATTAAAACATACCAATTACTCTATAAAACTCATTAAATTAAATAGATAGCCACTCTAGCACCTTAAGTGGGGCATGGCTAGTAAGGGTTTTAGGCTTAAACTCACCATTTCCTCAAACCACACACACATATATGTACACAATCTACTACTTCATCAAGTTTCACACTTAAAGTTTAAATTGCCATTCTTTAAACCCCTACTCAACCATCCTAAATGAATTCCTAGCCTCTTAATGCCATTATGGCATGAAACAAATACTCAAATTCACTTACAAAATCAAAAGAGCACTAAATCCCCCAAGCTGACTTGCTGCCTAGTCACCAAATGTTGACCTCTTTCTTTCCCGTGACCCTTCTTTTGCACTCTAAATGCCACCAAAACCTCATAGAAATATACATCCATATACCAAGATCATTTTAGGACCAAATTATAGCCAAAAAGACAAAAGAATCACAAAATAAAATAGAGCCAAAACTCACCTAAACTCTAGTTCTAGACTTATTTTGTCAAGTCAACTTTGCTAAATTTTTTCTCTCAAAAGGTAAGTCCTTTTATAATGATTCTTTTTCCCTCAATTCCATGAAATTTTAGGAATAAGAATCACTCAATTTAGAGCTCAAATGAGGGACTTTATGGCTGAAAGAATGAGGGGGGGGCATCGGGAGCAATCCAAAAAAAAGAAGAAAAGTTTTAACTTTTAAATGGTGGAAATCCATGTGGCATGGACAAGTGCCTAAAGCTCATGGGCTGGACAGTTGGTGGGTGGCATAGGTAGGCCCCGTAGCCTTACAAACCTTACCAAAATAGCTCGATTTTATTCAAAACTTCAAAAATTCATTAAAATTCATACCAACCTAATAGAATTGTACCATTTATTTTAAAATTCATATTTTGATCTTAACTACATGCTCACAAATTTTTTCCCACCAACTTCCGCTGATAAGATAGTTTTCAAACTTCTTTGATTTCCTTGCCAACCTAAAAAATTGCGAGATTTCATAAATGACCTCTATTTTCAAAATTTCTTTCACTAATGGATTCAAAACAATTTTTAAGCTTTAGGGTTCATTATTTTTGCATTTGTCTGAACATAGGTCGAGTTGGTCCCGACTCAAAAAATTTTTATTACATGAACGGGTAGCTTACAGTGCAAAATGAATTAATGGTTCTATTAAATTTTTAAATTTTGCCTTTTACATCAGTTTATAGCCCCTCAAAGGTTCATGATTAATGCTACTACCTCAAGCTACGTACAAGTGACCCGGAACCTCAGGCATACTTCCTGAACCTTATGGCACTTTTCATAGAGCCTCGACTCATAGGCGTTACAAGGCATGATCAATCTTAATGGCATATTTTAAACTCATTGTAAGTGTAATTATGGAAATTTAATGCATATGTGATTATGTATAAATGTGTGCGTGTGTCTGTATGTGATGTGTATAGAAGTGTGATATTTGGCCATAACTATGCATAAATGTGTATTTAGGTTGTTTGTTGAGTTATATGATGTGGTTATTATGCCTTAAAGATGTTAAAATGAATGGTGGACATATGATG
>CANXYI010012836.1:0-10451 GCA_948208565.1 Hura crepitans
ATGTTCACTTTTTCTTTAACGTCTCTAATTAAATCCACACTAGAGATCTTTCTCTCTCTAATTTCACTCCAATACAAGGGAGTCCTGCATCATTTACCATACAATGCCTTATATGGGGGCCATCCTTAAACTAGCCTAGTAACTGTTATTGTAGGAAAACTTTACCAAAGATAGATACTAGTCCCAATTACCCTTAAGCTCAATGGCACATCCTCGTAACATATCTTTAAGTATCTGTATCACCTTCTCTAACTACCCGTCAGTCTAAGGATGAAAAGTTGTGCTATAGGCCAATCTAGTGCCTAAAGCTTCCTGTAGCTTCTTCCAAAATTTGAAAGTGAAACAAAAATCCCTATCAAAAATGATAGTCATTGGCACACCATGTAACCTGACTATCTCATCCACATATAGTCTAGCTAACCTCTCTAAAGAATAATCTATCTTGATCAGGATAAAATGAGCTGTCTTGGTCAATCTATCAATAATTACCCATGCAACATCATGTTTATTTCTGATTAAAGGTAAACCTATCATAAAATCTATGGCTACCTTTTCCTATTTCCACTCTAGTGTTATTGTAAGATGTAGTAACCCAAAAGGAACCTGATGCTCAGCTTTCACTTGCTAGCATGTCAAACACTTAGCAATATACTATGCCATATCTCTTTTCATACCAGGCCACTAGTAATGAGATTTCATATCTAAATACATTTTCGTGCCCCTAGGATGCATAGAATAAGGAGCCTTATATGCCTCCCTGAGTATTTACAACCTCAAGTCATCTGTATTAGGTACACATAACCTATTCTAATAATACAGATACCTATCCTCTGTCAACTTAAACCCTATGGCCTTTCCCTCTTTAACCTTGCCTACCATCTGAAGTAGTTGTTCATCTTTCATCTAACTTCCTTTAATCTACTATCTAAAGTCTGGCTTCACCTATAACTCAGCCAACACAGCATTTTTTAAAGTGTATTGCAAACTAACATTCATAGCTTTCAAAGCCATCATAAATTTCCTGCTCAAAGCATCTACCACCATATTGGCTTTCCCTAGGTGGTAATCAATCATACAATTATAATCTTTAATCAGCTCTAACCATCTTCTCTATCTTAGATTCAGTTCCTTCTGAGTTAGGAGGTATTTTAGGTTTTTATGATCTATAAATATTTTCAAAACAAACACAAGGGCAGCTAGCTCCAAATTATAGGTAGGGTAATTCCTCTCATGTGGCTTCAACTGTCTTAAAGCATAGGCCACTACCTTTCCCTCCTGCATCAATACACATCCCAAGCCATTCAGTGAAGTGTCACTATACACTATAAAGTTATTACCTTGTTCAAGTTGAATCAGGATAGGAGCTTCTGTCAGCATCTTCTTCAGTTGCTCAAAACTAGCTTGACACTAATCATCCCACTCAAAACTCACATTCTTTCTAATCAGTCTGGTTAAAGGAGTGGCAATGATGGAGAATACTTTTACAAATCTCCTATAGTACCTAGCTAAACATAGAAAACTTCTCACCTAAGTTACATTCCTAGGTGGTTCCCATTCTAGCATAACCTTTACTTTACTGGGATCGACTCTGATTTCCTCAGCTAAAACTACATGTCCCAAAAAAGCAACTTTATTTAGCTAAAACTCACACTTACTAGGCTTGGCATACAACTCTCTCTTTCAGGGTTTGTAACACAACCCTGAGATGTTATTCATGTTCTTCCTAGCTTTTAGAGTGCACTAGGATATCATCTATAAACATCACCACAAACTGATCTAGATAAGGCTAAAAAACTCTATTCATGAGATCCATAAAAGCTATTGGGGCATTGGTGAGCCCAAATGGCATCACTAAAAACTCATAATGCTTATACCGAGGTAGTTTTAGGAATATCAGCCTCCTTAATCCATAGCTAATGGTATCCAAATCTCATATCAATTTTAAAAAATACACCTGCCCCTCTCAACTTATCAAAGAAGTCATCTATCTTGGGCAATGGATACTTATTCTTCACAATCGTTCTATTTAGTTGCCTATAATGAATGTATAACCTGAGCAACCCATCTTTCTTCTTTACAAATAGTATCAGTGCTCCTCAAGGAGATACATTGGGTCTGATAAAATCCTTGTTTAATAGGTCTTATAGTTGTACCTTCAATTCCTTTAACTTAGTAGGTGCCATTCTATAAGGAGAAATAGATATTGGAGTAGTACCAAGATATACCTCAATTTCAAAATCAGTTCCCTCTGAGCTGGTAAGCCTAGTAGCTCATCAGGGAATACATTAGGAAACTCAAAAAATAATTAGAAAATGGGCCAAATTAGAATTAGAAGTATTTAGGTCAATAGTATAGACCAAATATGCCTCACAACCCTTTTAAAAAAGTTTTTATGCTTTAACAGCAGAGATAAGATTATTCAAAAGACCTCTTTCACCATTCACTGTGATTGTCTGCCCCTTTATAGTCTAGAGGGTTAATTTCTTATATTTACAATAAATCATGGCTTAATGCTCAGTTAGCCAATCCATCCCTAAGATTACACCAAACTCATTAAAAGGTAAATCAATCAAATTAGCAGAAAATCTATACCTCTAAATCACCAGAGAACATTGCCTATAAAACTTGTTAACAATCACACACTACCCTATAAGGTTACTAACTCTGATGTTTATATCAACATGCTCAAGCTCTAATTGCCTACTCTATGCTTATGCAGTACATACATAAGAATATGTAGAACTAGGGTTTATCAAAGCCAAAATTGGAACATCAAATAAATAAAAAGTACCAATTATGATGTCTGATACTGCAGCCTCTTTTCTAGCTCTAATAGCATACTGCCTAAATGAAGCACGAGCCTCTATCCTAGTACCTTGGCTAGCACTAGGCTACTCTCCTCTAGCTTGCCTTTGACCCTATTCTGAGGTGTCATATTAGATGCCTGTGTTTAAACACCTTATGATTGTCTCTGATGACACTTTCTTTTGAAATGATCTCTGGCACTATCATGGTATCATTTTCCTCTTTTAACTAGTCTACACTGCCCCCAATATTTCCTTTGAAAATTGGTACAAGTGGGAGGTTCATTTCTGTTACCCCCTGTACTAAGAGTACTATCAGCTCGAGAAGGCAACTGAAGTTTACCAATAGATGCTTATCCAAACCTCTGGGTTTATGCTTGTCTCTGCCCCTAATACCCTATCTTATGTTGTAACCTAGGTTGAGACTATGCCTATGACTAACCCTCTCTCCTCTTCTTACCATCTCCTGACACTGCACTAGATTGTCCAATAATAAACTGCCTCTTTCTCTGGAAGATGTCCCTATTTTTTTGTACCATTTCTTCCATATCGTATGTAGCTGACACTAATACTATAAAATCTCTCTCTTTAGGATTAGCTATCTATATCCTCAGTTCTACATTCAACCTAACCAAGAATCTCTTACATTTCACCTCTTTATTATGATTAAATTCCACAGCATACTTCAAGAGTCAAGTAAAATCCTTTTCATATTCTGACACTGCTCTCCTTCCCTACTTTAAATCTAGGAATTCCTATCTCTTTTTATCCTTATAGGAGTCAAGTATGTATCTCTTGCTGAACTCCATAAGGAAAAGTTCCCAAGTCAGCTTTGCAGGTGTTTTTCTACTCTTAATTGTGTTTCACCAGTTATGGGCTTCTTCCTATAGAAAATAAGTGGCACATTATAGATTCTCTACTTTTGTACAGTTCAGCTGCTCCAAAACCTTAAATGTCTTGTCTATCCAGTATTTAGCTCTGGCAGCATCATCCTCCCTCCTCCCCAGGAAGTCAATAGCTCCCACCTTTCTTAACCTCTCTAGAGGAGTCTTGTGTGAAGGAACTGGTGGTGGAGGTGATATTGGAGCTAGAGGAGGTAGAGCAACAACAACAGTAGTAGAGGAATGTCTGAGTAAATTTACTATCTGCTGTAATAAAGCAGGTGATACTTTTACCTACTGTTGACCAAGCACTTGTGGCTATGGTAGCTGTGCAGCATCATTAGGATTAGGTATAGATGTATTGCCTACCCCCTGTATTATAGTTAGAACAAAACTAGCCACTTCTTTGGCCTCTCCTTTAAGTGCCTGATTAGCTATATGCTTATTGCAAAAAGAGTAACTTATCAGCCTCGAACAATGCAATAGTTCATAGGAATTTGAAACTTAACCATTTGCACTCATGTACTTAGTCTAGGAACATTAACCTATGCTCTGATACCACAAAATGTGACACCCCCTATTGGATTCCCAAAGAAACTTAATAAACGGTGCACTTCCCACCAGGTCACCCATCCTGACTTCTCCTATGGTCACTCATTTAACTTTTACTTAGACTGTATGAATCCACTCTATCTAACTCCAACCTTAGGCTTGTCTACTCCTATAGCCCATTTGGGTTCATATTATCATGTTCACACTATTTTAGAGTGATTTCAACATATTCTGGTATTTCCTAACAATTCGACAGCATAATAGTTGTCCGGGTCACTATCTTAAAATTTTCTTCAACCTATAAAACACTTCTATAATAGGTAATCACGTCTCCTAGACCCTTCTGGTCCCCTAGATATTATCATATCATCATCTAACAAATAGCAATCACAGGACTCAGGCTTCAATCTAGAAACACATAGAGCCTTAGGCTCACAAACATCAATAGAAATCATGTATACATAAAAGGAATCATCACATGATTAATTACAATATAATCTGTTTATATACAATCACATCCTATCTCATTTATACACATTACACCTATTTAGCCCACCTAAGTACATAGAGTGTAAAAGCTATACAAATGTACATCATCAACCTGCTCACAATTGACCTCTGAACTCCCGACATGCTTTATGAGGTGACGTCCTTATTCTTGGTACTTATGCACCGTAATAGGTACGATGAGTATAAAATACTCTGTGGTGAATTCAATCATTAAAAACATGTCCAGCAGTTTATCCATACATCATATTCGAATTTTCTTCTAGTTCTATTAGCCAGGTTCAAGCTAGAGCTCTAACATGTAAAATTACCCTTTTACCCCTAGGACATTTCTGTCTGTAAATTATCTAATTAATCCTTACAACTCACATAATTTATGTTTTCGATCATTATTAACCAATTGATGCACAAACTATACCATTTTAAGCCTTTACACATAATTAGTGAAAAATTACTAAAATACCTTTTTGTCATACTTCATAGTCATATACAAATTTATTAATCTTATTTAATTATTTCAACTGGCCCATCTCAGAAGACAATTGTGACAAACACTGGATCTAGAGGGAAAAATTAAACTACTGTAGTGGTCCCTATTTTTAACTTGCGTTCCTGCACCAGCTTGATCACATTCTGAAACGTAAAGTGCAAATAATAATATCTAGTCTGCCTGGTAAACTGGCCTATTTAACAGGCTAGTATAGTTATCCTTTAGGACCTTGGTTGCTATACCAACCCTATTTAAAGATTAAAGATATCACAAACTGGTCTGCATAGCAGACTGGTCTGTTTGTCTAACTAGTGCAATAGCCCTTTAGGACCTATGTAGATGCACCAGCAAGCAAGATATAAATCAAGTGAATGTCACAGTCCAATCTGACTATTCGACTTGTACAGTGATCTAAAATGGACCTAAGCTGTTGTATCGACCTTGTTTGAAAATCAAATAAGATAACAGTTGCAAGAATCCCTAAGTTAACTAGTCAACCCATCTAGTGGGTGTCTAACTAGTGGGCCAATTAACCTTAATATGTGTCTATTTCTTTACTGATTAACTTTTTATAATATTATAAACTCAAAAATATACAGTTATAATTTTTACAGCACAGATGGGAATTAACCTGGTCTAGTATGGCCATAAATAGGTTATACTAGGTGAATTATCAAAAAATATGTTCAAGGTTTCAAGTGCTAATAATTATGATATATTATGCTAAATTTAATTCCATAAGTATTTCACAAATCTAGGCCATTTACT
The DNA here is from genome assembly GCA_948208565.1 of Hura crepitans. NCBI lineage: Eukaryota > Viridiplantae > Streptophyta > Magnoliopsida > Malpighiales > Euphorbiaceae > Hura > Hura crepitans. The sequence continues at coordinate 6,003 of CANXYI010012836.1, forward strand.
GTACAGAGGATTTATTTGTTCAGGTAATGGTTATTTAGGATAGTTATAGGTCACTGTGACCAAATTTAACTAAGATTTTCAAGTCTATTTCACCTTATTTTTTACTGCAGTTTTAACCATTATCTACATCAATTTCATGGGCCTTAAGCCAACAAATCATAGGCCATTCACAAGGCTAAAATCTAGGTACAAAAGCCATTACAAATTATCACACCATACTAGCCATTTTTGGCTCATAATTTAAGCACATTGTGCACATACATACCATGGCCCTTAAAGGCAAAAACAAACCACTTTTCACACATCATTTCTAGCAAAACTTAAGGTTATTATTCATGTCAATTCTTGCCTATATCACATATCCCTTTGAGGTATACTTTAACCTAGTTTCATGCCAATTCTATATCAAGTGTTACATATACATTATTCATATCACTAATGTACATAAAGCTTGAATACATGCCACACTTATCATGCCTCCATGACATCCACAACTCTCGGCCACTAGGTGATTCATAGCTAATTACATGCACTTTGACATTACTTATTATACATACATCCTAAACATTACCATGCCAACATTCACATACACATATATACCATGTATCATGTATGCCATGCCACTGCACATGCCGTACATGTCTTAGTCATAGTGAAATCACCATGCACTCAAGCATACACCCCTCTTCTTACATACCATATCACTAATTCATGCATCAAGCATTATAAAGGACCATTAAAATAACCCATACATATTCACAAAATTAACGTAGCTTTTAACTACACATGCCCTCCATACCACCATGTATTCTTCCATCACTTTATAAGAACTTTCATTACATACTAACTCCAAACTCATCAATTCATACCTCAAGCATCCTAATCACATATGAAGCATCATTAACATATCCCAACACCATGAATATATCTTAGCTACTAAAAGTTTAGCATCCATATTGCCTCTTTTCATCAAGTAACTATGCAATTCACATATCAATAAAATATATACCACTATATCTCAAAACATCCACCTTTCTAAGCTAGTTTACATGCTTAATTCATTCTTAAACCTAAAAAGAGGCTAATAAAATTTTAAGGGCATGAAGTGAATGACTGAATTCACTTACCTCTCACTTCAAAGATGAAGAATCCAACCTTCAAGCCTCTTAAAGCCCACTGCTAGCCTTCCATAGTACACTTTCCTCCCCTTCTTCAAGCACTTTTTTATTTCAAAACACCTCAAAAGCTATAAAAATGCAACCCCATAGATGTTAGGTATCTCACACAACCAATTCCAATAAGAAAAACCAAGTAAAAACTCATAAAATCACAAAGAAGCTCATATTGGCTGCTTTCTAAATAACTTTTGTCCTAGAATCTTTGGGGATTTTTAAGTTCTTTTTGGAAGCTCTTTTTACTATTATTATTTTTCCTCTAAGTCCCTAACACATCAAAATAATTTTTGGTAAGCAAAAACACTAGAATTGAGATGAAGAAAGTGATTAAAATGGTGGTGCAAGGTGAGGATGGTGTTGTTTTTTGCTACAGCTAAGAGGAAAATGTTCCTCTTCCTTGTGAGTGGATTTTTCCACTTGTCCACTAGCCTTGCCACTTGTCAAAGGCCTTAGGCTAGTTGACAAGTGTGGGGGTGGGTCCATAACCACTTGAGCCATCTCGACACGTCTCGATTTTTTGGCAAACTTCAAAAACTCACCCAAATTCACATGAACCTCAAAAAATTACACCATTTATTTTAAAATTCATATATTTAATCCCCTCTATGTGCTCATAAAGTTTTTCATCCAAATTCCATCGATAGAGCAGTTTTCAAATTGCCTCAATTTGTGTGTCAACCTAAAAAATTACGAGAATTTGCAAATGGCCTCAGAATTTAAAAATTCTTTCACTAATGAACTCCATGGAATTTTTAAGTGTCAAGGTCCACTATTTTTGAGTCCATCTGAGCTCATCTCGGGTTATTCCCGACTCGTAAAATTTTTATTTCCTAAAGGGATAGCTTAAAGTCCGAAATGAATTATTAGTTCTGCTAAATTTTTAAAATTTGCCTTTTTCATCAAATTAAAGCCCCTAGAAGTTTCATGACCTATGTCATTGCCTCGATTTAAGTGCAAGTGACCTAACACCCTAGGCACACTTTTTTAGACCTAATGGCACTGTTCACAAAGCCTCGAAACACGAGCATTAAATTTCTTCCCCTTTTAAGAAAATTTCATCCTCAAAATTTTTTGGAGCAAATAAGTGAGGATTCTGAGTTTTCCTTTGCTCTTCTAGCTCCTAGGTAGCTTCCTCTGTATTATGGTACCTCTATAGCAATTTAACCAATGGTATGGACTTATTCTTTAACTGCTTCATTTCACGAGCCAAAATCTATACCGATTCCTCCTCATAACTCAGATCTAACTGTACCTCAATATCTGTCATCGAAATCACGTATGATGGATCTTATCTGTTCCTCCTAAGCTTTAAAACATGAAAACATCATGTATTTGTTGTAACTCAGGTGGTAATGCCAGCCTGTATGCTAAAGGTCTAACCCTTTCTGTAATCTCATAGGTTCCTATGAACTTGGGACTTGATTTCCCCTTTTTCCCAAATCTCAGCACCTTTCTCCATAAAGAAACCTTCAAGAACACTTTTTCCTTAACAGTAGATTCAATATCTCTTTACTTCAGGTCAGCATATGATTTCTATCTATCCATAGCTACCTTTAGCCTTCCTCTGATTATGTTCACTTTTTCTTTAGCGTCTCTAATTAAATCCACACTAGAGATCTTTCTCTCTCTAATTTCACTCCAACATAAGGGAGTCCTACATCGTCTACCATACAATGCCTTATATGGGGGCCATCCCTAAACTAGCCTAGTAACTGTTATTGTAAGAAAACTCTACCTAAGATAGATACCGGTCCCAATTAACCTTAAGCTTAATGGCACATCCTCATAACATATCTTTAAGTATCTGTATCACCCTCTCTGACTGCCCATCAGTCTGAGGATGAAAAGTTATGCTATAGGCTAATCTAGTGCCTAAAGCTTCCTGTAGCTTCTTCCAAAATTTAGAAGTGAAACAAAAATCACTATCAAAAATGATAGTCACTGGCACACCATGTAACCTAACTATCTCATCCACATATAATCTAGCTAGCCTCTTTAAAGACTAATCTATCCTGGTCGAGATAAAATGAGCTGTCTTAGTCAATCTATCAATAATTACCCATGCAACATCATGTTTATTTCTAGTCAAAGGTAAACCCATCACAAAATCCATCGTTACCTTTTCCTATTTCCACTCTGGTATTGTTGTAAGATGCAGTAATCCAAAAGGAACCTGATGCTCAGCTTTCACTTGCTAGCATGTCAAACACTTGGCAACATACTCTGTCATATCTCTTTTCATACTAGGCCACTAGTAATGAGATTTCATATCCAAATACATTTTTGTGCCCTTAGGATGCATAAAATAAGAAGCCTCATATACCTCCCTGAGTATTTGCAACCTCAGGTCATCTGTACTAGGTACACATAACCTATTCTAATAATACAGATACCTATCCTCTATCAACTCAAACCCTATGGCCTTTCCCTCTTTAACCTTGCCTACCGTCTGAAGCAACTGTTCATCTTTCATCTAACTTCCTTTAATCTACTATCTAAAGTTTGGCTTCACCTATAACTCAGCCAACATAGCATTTTTTAAAGCGTACTACAAACTAACATTCATAGCTTTCAAAGCCATCATAAATTTCCTGCTCAAAGCATCTACCACCACATTGGCTTTCCCTAGGTGGTAATCAATCATACAATTATAATCCTTGATCATCTCTAACCATCTTCTCTATCTCAGATTCAGTTCTTTCTAAGTTAGGAGGTATTTCAGGCTTTTATGATATATATATATGTAGCATTTCTCTCTATACAGATAATGCCTTCATATTTTCAAAACAAACACAAGGGCAGCTAGCTTTAAATCATAGGTAAGGTAATTCCTCTCATGTGGCTTCAACTGTCTTAAAGCATAGGCCACTACCTTTCCCTCCTACATCAATACACATCCTAAGCCATTTAGTGAAGTATCACTATACACTATAAAGTCGTTACCTTGTTTAGGTTGAATCAGGATAGGAGCTTCTGTCAGCATCTTCTTTAGTTGCTCAAAACTAGCTTGACACTTATCATCCCACTTAAAACTCACATTCTTTCTAATCAGTCTGGTCAAAGGAGTGGCAATGATGGAGAATCCTTTTATAAATCTCTTATAGTACCTAGCTAAACACAAAAAACTTCTCACCTAAGTTACATTCCTAGGTGGTTCCAATTCTAGCATAGCCTTTACTTTACTGGGATCGACTCTTATTTCCTCAGCTAAAACTATATGTCCCAAAAAAGCAACTTCATTTAGCCAAAACTCACATTCTTTCTAATCAGTCTG
>CANXYI010012838.1:0-10580 GCA_948208565.1 Hura crepitans
AAGAGATGTGTTTTGTTCAAGTGCAATGATATAACCCAATGCCAGGTGCTGGTGTTAGGGAGCATCGACAGTATAAGTTAGTGGAAATCAATCGACATAGATGGTTTAACAAATATGAACCGTTTGTGCTCGCAATTCAAGTAAAGCAAGTTTATTATGTCAATTTTCCAAGTTTAAGAAGTGATATGAATGATTGGATAGCTGTATTGAAAATCATACCTAGGGATATTATGGAAATGCCTATGGGAGAAATTGTTAATACTACTTCTACCACTACAACATTCTAAGTGGAACAAGTGGAAAGCAATGAGATATACACAAACATTAGGATTAATGACATTATACCATTACATGACCCGTCTAGTGAGGTGATCGAACTTGATGACACTATTGAAGACCATCCTCAAGTATAAGAATTTGAAGAGGAATAACAGAAGAGTATGACACAGATAAGTATGAAACTAACAAAGATCTAAAAGAAACAGACACAGATTAGACTGTTGCTTTTATGTAGTGTCAAATACGTATTGACATATTTTAGTTTATGTAATTTTAACCTATTGCTATTCCAAAAATTGACTTTAATATAAATAATATTTATATCAATAAGGTTGTACTTTGAACTAAATTGCTTTAATTTATAGTTGTTGTTAAACCTTTAATTAGGAATGCCTCGAGGCCGAAGGAGACGTACTTATGCTGGTGCAAGTAGGTCAAGGTTGAGTAGAGCGAGTTTGGACCCTACTTATGGAAACATGCCTGCTATCCCTAGCTAATTGCTAATAGTACTTCCATCATTAAGTGTATCAGATTCCTCAGTAGGAGCATTCATTCTAGAATCAAATGCAAAAACTGAATCAGCTGTCCCTTCGAAACCACCAGTTGTCCCTTTAGAACACTCGGTTGTTCTTTCGAAACCACCAAATGGAGAAAATACAGCTAATATCATTGAGAATCAGCCACATCATCATGGTCAATGAATTCTCATTACTGTGACTAGTGAAGGGTGAGTTAATCCATTTTCAATTTTTTCATTAAGTACTTAAAGCGTATGCATGTAAGTAATTATTAAAAAGGCTAAATTATGAAATTTAGGTTGTAACCTTCAAGAAAATGCAGCGAAAAAATTATCGACATATTTTATCATAAACTAGATGTCAAAGGAATCAATTGGAAGAGTATTCCAAATCGATTAAAGGAGTGGTATTGGAGAGAGTTTAAGGTATATGCTATATCAAATACAATCATCATTTTCAAATTTTGTATTTCAGCCTATACTTCTTACTAATTAATATTGTAAAAATGATTAAATTTTTGTAGAAGAAATTTGAATGGGATCCTTCCAATGAAGATCAAGTTAGATAAGCATGGGAGGTGAAGGCTTCTAGTAGGTATAGTGATTTTGTTTCTAAAATCAAGAGGGGAGGGGTGAAAAAAAATTTCATGGCAAATGAAGTTTGGAATAGTTGGATTGAACTTTGGAGGGATCATAATTGCATGAAGAAGCACAAAACTCAAAAAACCGTCATGCAACTGGCATTGGAGGAAAAATTGGTACTCACATAGGTGGATCCATAATAGTGGCTGAGCATCGAAAAAAGCTGGTATATGTAGATTTTTCTTATTAACATCTTTCATGTGTGGAATTATTTATTACATACAAATGTATTATGATCATGTTGATTATTGTATCTTGTTACATAATGTAAATGCATTTTTATTTATTGTAATTTTATATTGCATTAAATTTTTTTAGTTATTGGCTACTGAAGTTATATATATGAAATATTTTTTATTTAGTTACATTATTTACTTACAACTATATGCATAATCTACACAACAACCTTTGATTGATGAGATTGATTTAGTAATTGTGTTTCATCTTATATTTACAATAGACAAATAAGTTGGGTTGGGAACCAACACCATCTGAGATGCATTTGCATGTTTATACACATCAACATGATGGCAAGTCATTTATTGGTGAACGATCAAGAGAGGTCCACGTAAATCATTGAATTATTTGATGAAGTAATTGTCATGTTCTTGATTAGTTTACTTTAATATTATTTTGATTATTTTTTTCCATATTTTAGGGAAAATATGAATAATTATGAGAGCATTACTCACAGATTAATTCCAGCATTAATGAAGTGCAATTGTATTATGAGGCTGTAGGAGGGGAAAAAAGAGACGAGTCTATGGTCTCGATTCAGATGGTTTACATTATTATGGCTTGAGTCTTCACTATTCATTTGGATCCGATGCTCACTCAGTAGCACCTACTACTAATCAGCAGACAATAACAACTGATGATTCATGTGTTGAAGAGATGTTAAATGTAAAGCTTTAAACAATGCTTCCTATCTTGAAGGCCACCTTAAAAGATGAGCTATTACAAGAGATGCGACAATCAGGGATGTCAATTATGATAGAGCCCTAAGTAGCAGACAATACAGCTTCAGATCAAAGACATGTTGGAACTTTAGGCACCACAGGAGTGGGTGTTAATGAGTTAGCTGAAGGTCAATCTAACCAACCTAACTCCAGTCATGAGCCTACTAATCTATATTAAGATGCTATACACTGTACTATTTTGCTTTATAACTTTGTGGATGATGAAACAAATTTCAATTTCATTGACTTTATATGTGAATGGACTTTATCTTTTAGTATTATGAAGAATGTTTATTACCATTGTGTGTGTTGTATAAACAAGAATAATAAATAGATACAGGAAAAAATGAAAAAAAATAGAGATTCGTATAAAACAAGGATGTTTCAAATGTTTTTTCGTATTAGCGACGGATAATTCCATAGCTAATTTGTTTAAAATTTTGATATGCAATAGCTATGAAAAAATACCTATGGATTTCTCGTAGCAAATCATATCTTTCGAAATATATAAAAGTATTTTAAATAATTTAGCGACGAAATAATTTTGTAGCTAGATTTTTAAAAAGATAAAATTGATAAATTTTTAAAAAATTGCAACGGATTAGCGATGGAATAATCCGTTGCTATATTAAAAATTAATTTTAGAAGCTATGAAATCAAACTGAATTTAGCTATGATTTTCAATTAATTAGTTACGAATATTTTCTATAGCTAATTTAGCTATGGATTTTAAAAATCCGTAGCTATATTTATTAGCTACCTAGTTTTTAACTACGAAAAATTTTTCATCGCTATCCGTCACAACTAGCATTTAGCTACGGATTTTGTTTATCGCTAAAATCGGATTTTTTTGTAGTGCTTGTGCATCCTAAGAACAAAAGGTAAGGTATAATATAAATCTTTGGGAGACGACTATCCTTGAGTATCCTCTAATGTTAATGCCCTCCTTCGATGATGATTGGATGGTTTCGCCATTCCCTGGCCAAGAATACTATAGTCCTCATTGACAATGCTTTTAAGTTTAGCGGATTAGAGTGGAATTGATATATGATGGAATACAACTATTTTGATAGATTACAACTAATAAATTGATCTAGTTCAAATTCTATTGTGATTGTGTGAGTTGAAAGATTCTTATTTGATTTGGATATGTATCATTAAGATATCTAATTATATTATCTTTCTAATTTAGATAATTTTTTGAGTTGTAATATTCTAATAATATTACAATTAAGATACTTCCTATTGTAAATAATTTTTTAGTATACTTGTAATTCTATTTGTAAAAATACCTATATTATGAATGAAATAATTATGAGAGATTTTCAATTCTTCACATAGTATCAGAGCTGTAAGTGGCCTAATCGACCTATGGAGTATTAGAGTTGTAAGTGGCCTAATCGACTTATGGATCTTGTTATGTCTCTTATCACATGGATAGAGTATCCATGATCGTATTTTCTCTTCTTATTGGTTGTTTTGTTTGATGAAAACCTTTTATTTTTATCCTTGAATTTTTATTGTGATGAAAATCTATCATTTTTTCGATTCTCTCGTTGCAAATTGGTGATAGTAGCTTTATTTTTTTTGAAACCATAAGAGGTCTAACCATCTAGCAATCTTTTCTTTGATTTTCAATAGGATAAAGGTCTATGGTTTGTTTTTTTTCAATTTTTAAGATAGAAATCTATTTTGTTTCTTCATTTTTCGCTACAAATTGGTGATGGTAGTGTTGTATTCCTTGAAGACGTAAGAGATCTAACCACTTAGGCATATTTTTCTTAAGTTGTGATTTGATTTGGAATATTTATTGTGTTTTATGCTAGTATATTTTGATATGTTTGATAAAAGAAAATAAAAAAGATTTCTTTTTTGTTCTATCTTGTTACATTTTTATCAGTATTTTATCACATGTTATGTTCTACTCTAGTATATTTTTATCATTTTATCTTATTCCTTCCTATTCTGGAATTTTTTTCTCTCGTTTGGTTTATTTTGTCTCATGTTCTATTGTTGTCATTATTCTGCTTGTGTTTGATCTGTTCTGTCTTGTGTTTTGTTTTGGTCCATTTTAATTTATCTACTTTCTTGATCAAGCCTTAATGCATGCTCACTTCTCTACTTTAAACAAGGCATAATACTCTTATAGAGTGACTAGTTGTCTAGTGAACCTCTCTACTACAACTTGCGAGGAGATGATAAAGATATGGCAGGATAAAACTATTTTGATAGGTCACAACTGTTCTATCTTATGTTTTATTCTAGTCTAGTAAATTGGTTTGGTTTGAATTCTATTGTAATTGTATGAGCTGAGAGATTATTATTTAGTCTGGATATATATCTCTAAGAGATTTGATTATATTTATTTTTCTTTAGTTTAGATAATTTTCTAAGTTATAATATTCCAATTATATTCTTATTAAGATGTTTCCTATTGTAAATAGTTTTTTAGTATGCTTATAACTCTATTTGTATAAATACCCATATTATAAATAAATAATTATAAGAGGGTTTCAATTTTTCACATTACTGAAGAATATGCTCTCTAGTATTCCTGGCTATTGCAGTAATAGGCCCACTTTGTTTAACTTGTTTACTACTGCATCAAATTTGACTTTAATTTGGTTTCTTTCTAGTGGAAACCAATTTGAATTTTTTTAACTCTTATTTTTATAGGTTATAGGTTGCTTTCAATAGGAGTTGTTTCTTTCTTGAACTCTTTGTTCTATTGTAATATTTTCTGCGAAACAAAGCTTTTTATTATTTGTATCCCTCTCTTTAAAAATCAAATCACTATGAGCTTTCCATATGTGCTCTTCATTTCATTGCCTTTACATAAGGGCCTGCTTAATGTTGAGCCCAAAAACCCGTAAAAGAGCTTTAGAGGTGACTAAGTGCTAAATTACTAACACTTCTTATGCCTATAAATTTTAAATTCTTTTCACATATGGCTTAAGAATTTCAGTTGAATGTAATATTTATAAGACCTATTAAACTCACTAAATTTGGCTTACTTTCACTAATAGGAAATGATTATATAGACCTCGACTCCTTTGTGAGTAGTATGCACGTAACACAGGGTCACGAGTAGCCACTGAGTGTAAATTGAGAATCAAATAAAGGCATAAGCATTTTATCCCATTGATAAAGACCGATTCATTGATCTTCCAATATTAGGGTTTATTGGTTGCACCTGTTATTACATGCCTAGTGATATAGGACGCTTTCCATATTATACATCTAAACTCATAAAATAGGAATCAAATATGAAATAACTTAAAAGAAATACATATAAACATGCAAATCACATAAGCAATTCAAATGACGGATACTAATAGTGACTGTTACATTAACAATCATGCATAATTATTTTATAAAGCTTTAAAATATTTTACATGATATCATGATCACATATAAAAAATAGTTAACTAATACTAAAAACAAATATCAACCAGCTTTTTGGAAAATCAATTTATAAAATAAAAAGCATAACATGGTTTTTATAAAAAGAGATTTAGAACATGAAATCAAGATGAAATCGTATTAAAATTATGCCCTCATATCTTACTGAATTTGAAGAGTCAAGAAGAATGATGCTTGAAGAATAGAGCACTAAATCAGTAAAGGATTGCCCTATGATAGACTAGGAACTCCAAATAATCCAAAAGAAGACTGTAAATTTAGATTTGAGATTTAAATAAATAATTTCAACATAAAAAAGAAGTAACTAGATGTGAATTCTATGTGGAAGTGAGGGCTAAAAGGCTCTATTTATAGTGCAATTTAAGAGTGACGTGCATTTATTTGGAGATCTAAATCTTATCTCCAAACATGGTTATAGACCTAATATACATCCCAAAGCTAAGTAGTGACTAAGAAATACTTCTAATTAGGGTTGAGCAATAGTTAACTCGATCATGACTAAAAAAATATCATATTTTCAACTTAACCTTACCCGATCTGAGCTTAAGGCCCTGAATTGTTCAACTCGAAAAACTTTGACCAGTCAATGATGTGAAAATTCAAAAAAAAATGCAGAATTAGAAAAATACAAAAAAAAAAAGAAATTTAAAGAAAAAATTTCTATAAAGTAAAACAAATTTGTAGAAAAAGAAAACTACAGAAAACTAAAAAAAAGGGCAAAAAGGAAAATTTGCAGAAAAGGAGAAAAAAAAAAGAACAAATATTGCAAGAAAGAAAGAAAAAAAAAACAAAAAAAGAAATGGAAGAAAGAGAAAAGAAAAGGAGAAGGAAAGAGAGGTGGAAAATGTGAGAGATAATGAGATAGAGAGAAAAAAGTTCAGTTTTTTAGGGTTAATAAAAAGATTAAAACACCTTTTATTTTCCAACAAAAAAAGAGGTTCTAGAAGATTTAAAAGTTGAAATTCAAAAATAAGTATAATTTTAAGAATTAAAAGTTTAGGTATCAAATAGTAATACTCACTTTCTACTTTTCTACTTACAAATTATCTTTTGTTACTTAAACTTCTAAAAATTTTAATAATAATAATAATAATGATAATAATCATCATCATCATGTCAATTTGGATTTTTCCGATTTCATCGGAATAAACACAACCCCACCTGAAAGTTCAAAATTTCAAATTTTTAACTTGACTCAAATAACCTAAAAAAACTTGAAAAAATTAGGTTGATTTAGATAAGGTTGGTCATATTAATTAAGTTAATCAAGTTTTGCACACCCTCACTCGTAATATTCCATTTGGAAGCCTTTAGAATGTCCTAAACAAAGTTTGTTTTCATGATTATTACACATTAGTCCTTAACTAGCACACATCAATCATGATAGATCAATACTAACCATGACTAGCAAGTCATGACTTCGTGTGATAGTTTTAAACAACACTAACTAGTTTTGACCAAAGAGCATTGGTAAATGTTTGATTGACTCTAGAACACTTTAAATACTATATCCCTTTAAACTAAAGTTTCCAAATAATTCCCTACAAGTTAGCTTTTTAACATTATTTCCTCTTTGAAAAGTTACTCCACTTATCATCATTAGGTAATCATAAATCAAAATATGCAAAATCAAGTGCTAACACCCTTCCAATATCCAGTATCTTGATATTCCATAGGTGTAGCCACCGGCTCTTACCTAGGGGATGTTTTGGCTAGTAATTAGATATGAACGAGAAAGTAGTCTAATAACCATATTTTACATTATAAGCTCTATTATAGCTAAGGCAAAGGCAATTTTTATGCCTAAAGCTTTCAAGCTTGACAAGTTATGCCATGTTTGTTGGGAGAAGGGAATTATTTTAAATCTAGATAAACTCTTATATGTTAGTTGTATGCCTTAGAGCACATGTGTAATACAGATATTTTATGTACATTTAAACATTCGTTTATAATAGAAGGCATTCTTTATTACATAAGTGCTTATAATTAATTCATTTATTTGACATGGATCTTAAACTTTGTGATAAAGTTCCTGGTATTTCACAATGTAAAGTAACTTGTAAAGAATTCATGATGTGAGATTTCTATTGCATGTAAATGTGAAATACCAAAACTATCTCTAATCATAGTACTAACAAGATGGGACATTGTTAATACGATTAGACTTGCATATGTTGTACTCTTTGACTTGGTCAAATAGTAGTTCTCACAAGCTATAAGTATAGTGGTGCTTAGAGTTAACATGTGAATGCTTGTTTGAGAAAAAAGTTCATTAGAGACCTAAAAAATGAGATATTCACATGGATAAATAATATATGTCAATGAAGTCATCTCATCATATTGAATCTTCTGACTTGAGATCACCAAGGTTATCTTAAGTATCAAAGGGTATTCTTTGACTCCGGTGCTTTTACTTCACCACGATGTATACATAGCTAAGATTCACCACTCAAATTATAATAGGAAGTTTATCTCACAAGTCTAATATATCTTTATTCAGGAAATCTCTAATTAGAGTGAAATACAAGTGTGAATGAGATTCACAAGGGCATTTTGGGAATAAAGATGTAAATATTAGAATTGACTTGTTTAAGACTTGATTAGATATACTTAATTAAGTATTGAATTGACACAAGTCCATACTCAAACCTAAACGAGATAAAGTGTGGTAAAAAGAGTAATTGCATGGTAACTGTATATGGAAGGATTAAGTCAAACCACTTGGCTTTCCAACACTTGGATAGTCTTAGTGTGTGGCTAGACACCTCTCAAGACTTGTACATAAGTGGATTATTAATTGAAAATTAATTATGTGCTCAATGAGATTAAACCATAAGAGTCCCAATTAGACTAGGACTCTAATTCACTATATATTCTAATTCACTATATATTGCCAACGTGTTTTAGAAACTCATAGGGTCACACACTTAAAGAATTAAAATGATTAATAAACATCTTTGATATTTCAATGATATGAGATATCATTGAAAGGATAAGAAATAAAGAAGAAAAAGAGAAATTGAGCTTGGAGTCCAGTTGACCTAGTTTGACCTTTTTAAGTATTAAAAAGTACATGGGCTTTACAGGCCTAATTAAGGGAGTATTTTAATCTGATTTTAAATAGACCTTTTAAGGATTAAAAAGAATCTTAAATCAGGCTTATGACTGATTTAAATTGAGGCCCAAAAGATCCTCAGAAGGAAGCCCAAAAAGGGCTTCAAAGTTCTGGACCCTCTTATTAGGCCATGCGTAATAGGCAAAAAGGGGCCCAATTTATAAACCTCCTTGAATGAGATTTCGGTTATTTCAATATAAATAGCCTATGTAAAATCATCCAACACAAGCAATCACCAAATAGATAAAATTCGCATACTTACCTTGTGAATTTTTGGATTCTCTTCTTCTTCTCCCTTCTGAATATCTTACTAGTACCTAGATATTCAATTATTTTTCACTTCAATTCTTGTGTGGATACCTTGGAGGTGTTCATGGTAAGGATCACTATGGTTTGCTACAACCTGATGAGGTGAGCTAAAGACAAGGAATCACCAATCAATAGATAACAGTAAAATTTCTATACTTCTTAATTTTTCTGTTTGTCGTTTTAATTTATTTGGATCCTTATTATCATTTCTTGGTTTTACACAAAAGTTTTAATTTTCCACCATGCATGACTCGTGCATAACTTGTAACGCCCAAATGCTAAGGTTTCATGAACAGTGTTTTCTGGGCTTAAGGGATGTTCCCTGCGGTGCGGGGTATCGTTTTGAGTTCGATGACTGGCTTATTAGCCATGAAAGTTTGACAGGCCTGAAAGTGGGTAAAATGAATGAAATTAAAAATTTAGCAGAACCAATAAATCATTTCGAATCAAGAACTAGTGGTTGTGGAGATAAACTGAGGTCGGGCTGCGACAGCTCCAGGATATGCTCAGATGGATCCGAAAATATCATACCCTGTACCTCAAAAATTTCACTGAGTATAATAGAGAAGGAATTATAATTTATTGAGGTCATTTAATATTTTTTTGGAATATTTTATTCTTGCAGGTGAATAGTGCTAGAATGTCAACTGTTGACTTTTGACCTAAAATTTAACATAAGCCTTCATGACCCAAAGCGAGGATTTTTAAAACTGAAAGGAATATTTTTAGAGGCCCAGGGAATATTTTATGAATTTTCAAAAGTTAAAAATGGCATAAGGTGAATAGTAACCCTAGCTCCCGATGGAGTTTCTGGCTGAAATTTTTCAGGGCCCTTAATAAGTATAATTAAGAATTTTTGGGACTAGAATTGTAATTTTTGGAGGTGTATGAAAATTATTTTGAATTTTTCAAGTTAAAATCATAAATTGAATTAATTTAGACCTTCCGATCGCTAATGGCATGATCGTGGACATCCACTTTGCACACACACTAGCGAAGACATTTGTGTGGGTGGATGGAAGGGAAAAGAAGTCATCTTCTTCCCTAAACAAGAAATGGCCAACGCCATTTCCATAAGAACACCCCATCATTTTGTCATCTTTTCTCTCTCCTCCCACCATAAAAACCCACAAACTTTATGTGGTTTAAAACCTTTATGGTCCCCTAAAGCATTTCCAAGTGATAGAATGAAGAAAGGAGGTCCAAAAATAGAGATTTGAGCACTTGATGAATAGTGCCAAATTCATGTGTAAGTGATCCTTTTCATGATTTCATATTTTTCTTAGAGACTATGTGAGATGTAGATAACATCCATGGGAAGAGATTTCATTTTGGA
>CANXYI010012920.1:0-10744 GCA_948208565.1 Hura crepitans
TGATTTAAAAAAAAGAGAGAAAGAAAAAAGGAAAAAAAGAGCTCATTAGGTTAAGAACTCGTAAAGAGTGGCCTAGGCAAAAATTAGAGCATACCTTGCTAGATCAAAAATTCATAAAGGGCAGTCTAGGTGAAAGTTAGAGGTTAAGAGAAAATATTTAGTTGGAAAATATTAAACCACCTAATAATGAGGGTACCATCCTATGTAATCTCTTACATTAGCATGCTTTATCATTTGGTTAATGTAATAACTCATTTTCTAGCCACATGTGTTTAAATGCCTTGCCCAGTGAATAAATGTTTTGCTTAAATTCTCATCTATTCACCTTTTTAACCTTTTCATCACTCTAACTTAGCCTACTTCTCCACACCTTCACTTTTGTAAAACCCACATCTTTCTATGATGAGTTTAAAGTGAGGGTGATCTTAATAACAAAACCTGTGTTTGAAATATGCATTAGCTCATGTATTTAGGTATATAATTACTGATATAATCTAGAAAAGATTCATTCATCATTCTAGAAAAAAATAATCATTCATTCTATAGTCTTTTAAAAAAAATTGGTCATCATTTATCAATCTAGGAAAAGGTATTCATCATTCAATTATCTAGGAAAAAATGTATCCATCATCCAATCATTCGTCCATCTAGAAAAAGATACTTTCATTATTCATCCATTTAGAAGAAAGTTACCTATTATTCATTGATCTAGGAAGAATTAGGTATAAACATTCTATAGATTTGTAAGCATTGGCTTATTTAGTAGGGATACATTACTACATTCATTCATCAACACATTCATTCTAGGAAAAGCTACACATATTTGCGTTATGTTACTGCCTTTATGATCAATGTTATAGGTATAACACATTAATTAGGAATGTACAAACTTATATTCATTTATTAGGAACAAAAATATATCTCACCATATTCAATCATCATTTGTCACTCATCCATGCATTAGTATCACTAAATTCACGCAATCATCTAAAAAAACTTAAGTGTAAACATGTACCTATATATTTATTATTTATTTCATTCACATCTATTTAGCAAGATACAAATCAATTCATACACATTCATTCACATGTGTTAGCATATCTTTTTCATGCTACAAGCATTCAAACATGCATGCAAGCATGACTTTTTTCCATACATGAAAACATGTAACATTCTTCAATACCCTTACTATTATGCCATATACTAAACATCATGCATCAATACTTTACATATATATGACTTTACATCAGACAACATGCATCAGTAATTTCCATGCATGCAACCATACATTAGACATCAAGCATTAATACTTCTCTATACATGCAACTATACATCAAGCATTAGGTATCAACACTTCTTTCATGCATGAAGACATACACCATTTATCTCTATGCAATCCTTTATACACCATTTATCTCTATATTTTTTCTTACATTATGACATTCATCATTCATCTTTATGTTTTCCATGCATTAATCTATTTTTCATGCATGAATACATGTGTCATTCCCCTAATTTATTTTTTATGCATGAAAATATTCATTATCCATCTCTATATCTTCATGCATTAAACCTTTGCATGAAAACATGCAACATTTATCTATACATTTTTCATGCATGAAAATATGCATCATTTATAATTATTCAATACATTTTTTATGTATGAAACATGCATCAATACATGTTTTTTTAAGTCACTAATAAGTTTTTTAAGTTCCTTATGCATGGAAACATACAACATCCATTATCAGTGCCTCACATGAAAACTTTCTTTTTTAATTACTAACATGTTTTTCATGCATGAAAACATGCATCTTCTATGAACATTAACCATATGCATAACAAACTACCAACTTTCTCTCTAATCTATAAAAGAAATCCAAGCTGCCAAGAGGTATAAATGCCAAGCCACTAAGAGATGTGAATATAAAGGTAAAAAAATGTGTGAATGCCAAGACACAGAATAAGTTTGATCATGAATAAGCAAGATAATAAGTTGTATCATGTAGACATGAAACTATAAGTTGCATTATAAAAAGGCAAAATAGCAAAAGCAAATAAAACTTTAGGTACATTACTAAGTATCATACTTTGATATGCACTATTACACTAGCATTTCATAGCACACACTAAAGTGGGGGCAACTATAAGCACTTGGGTTTTAGGTCTTCAATTTTCCTAAGGGTTCAAACTTTGACCCAACTTAATAAGCTCATGGAACAACTAAAATGGGGTAAAAATGGGAAGTTATGGTAGTTTTTAGCCTAAGCTTAATGCCCAACACTGATTTTGATGGGGTATAGGGACAAAGCCTGTAATGCCTAAAAATCCCAGGTCATGAATAGTGGATCTCAGGGTTCTGAATAGTGACCCCCAGGACATGGTTAGGGTTTTTTTATAGATTGAAAATATATGCTGTGTACAAGTTGGGGTTCCAATTTGGCATGAAAATAAGGTCATTTAGATAGTTAATGAATAATAAAAAGATAGTGAATAATGCCTTCCCAAAGGGTGAATAGTGTTTCTCGATTCCTGGGTTACACTAACTAAAAGGAATGAAATTAAATACTACAACATATTTTTGGCAAAGTTTGGAAGGAAATTGAAGTCATTAAGGTGATTAAAAATGCAAGTGAAGTTTTTATGGCGGAGTCTAGGGAATAGTAACCTAGTGTAAGCTAAATGATAAAATATTGGGCTTTTGCTTAAAATGACACAAGAATAACATGACTTAAAGCTTAGAAATTCTAAAAAATCCAGTGGTAATGGAATTGGAATTTTTTAACATTAAGAAGCCATTAACAAAAATTGAGTGAGAGTTAAAGTGTTAAGTTAAATTAGTTCCTCTCATTTCTAAAGTATGATTTCCTCAAGATTTATAAGTAATGAATTTACTGAATTAATGGCATTGAAAAGGAGATTAAATGAAGTTTTCAAATAAGAGATATAACATTTAAAGTTATGAAATGTCAAGGAATTTTTTTAGCCTTTGGATTGGACAATTGGCATATTAAAGAGCCTTGATCACATACCATATAAAAGGTGGTCAAATTTTAATAAGCTAGTTAAATGAGTAAAGAAACTCTTTTTCTCCTTCCCTTAATTGCCAACACCATTAAAAGGGGTTTATAGCTCCTTTTTTTCTTTTTTAAGCCACCACTATCAACCTAATTCACCTCAATTTTGTATCCAATCACTTTATTAAGGCTACTAAGTTAAGGATTAAGGAAGAGAAATCAAGAAAAGATCTTAAATTTGATGGAATTAGGAGTTGGGATATGAAATGAATAGTGACCTACTTGTAAAGAAGTTTGGGAAAACTTAAGGGAAAAGAATAGGGAAGGGGTAGATGTGTGTAAATAAGGCCATGAATATGAATTATAAGTGTATTGAATGAAATAAATTTAATATTGCATAATTCAAAAATTCAAAAATGTGTTTAAATGTTAAAATTTTGTAACTAATATAAATGAGTATGTATGACATAGAACTAATGGCATACTAGTGTTATTTGTGTGCCTAATGCATAACTTGAGTGGAAATGGACAATGAAAAAAATGGTGATATTAATAGGGCTAAAATATATTAGTTAGTACATACATATGTATATTAACTTAAATAGATAAATAATAGATGTATAAAGCATAATTTATAATGGTGATTAAATAATGTTAAAAAGGATTGTAAATTCAATAACTAAAGTGTATAATTAAGTGGTTGAGTTACATAATTAGTAGGTATAAGCATATGAAATAGGGAATTAATGGCTAAATAGTGCTAAAAGAATGATTGGTACTTGATTGAAATGTAATTTAAGTAAAAGATAAAATGATATATAAATGATATCTTTATGGCCAAATGGTATGGAGAAGTGTGTGCATATGTATATTATCTTATTTGAGTAATTAGTGTAGTCATCTTAAATACTCAAAGGAGATGAGTAGATTGTATTTGATGGATTATACATTATATGTGTATAACTCAAAAATAAAAGTATGAGTGTCTTGAGTTGTGTAATTCATATGCGAATGTATGTGTAAAGTATAATTCATGGCATAATAATGTTAGATAGATATTATTTACATGATTTAGATGTGAATAGAACTAAGAAGTAATGATTAAGTATATGTACACATCATGGCCAAATGGCATGTGTGTAAAAATAGTGGACATGCATGAGTATATATATAGTATATCACAAAGTAATAGTAAATATGACTAATTAGATACTTAATTAAGAAGTAAAATGAAAATTTGAATGTATGAGCATAATCTTATATAGCTAAATGAAATAGTGTGTGATTACCTATACATGATGATATATTTTAAGACAACAATATATGTATTTAGCATAGATAAAGTGAATGTAAGAATAAGCCATGTAATGACATGGGATTGTTAAACATGTGCATTTTGGATTGAAATTGTTAATGTCGTTGAATTAATATACACAATTGGAATTAGGAATATGATTATCAAACTAAATAATGTATGGATAAAAAGAGACATAAATGTGTAAAATCAATGTAATTATGGCAAAGGGAATGATATGATAAATGTGTGATGTGGAAATGTATAAGACAAAATGAGAATGAATTATGCTATTATGTATAAGACTTATTCATATATACATTATATATATATGATAACATATTTCATACAGATGCAATAGCTATAGGACCATAGGGCCACTACACACCTTCAAATAGATGCAACCGTTGTAGTTCCAAAAGGTGGACCACTTGTAACATCTAATAATCTTGGGATTATGAATAGTACTTCTAAGGATGTAAATAGTATTTCTTAAGACCCAGGACACACTAATGCAACAAGACAAAATTATTAATCATAATATAATTTTGGGTAAAATTTGAAGTTAAAATGAAGTCATTAAGATGGTTAAAAATGAAAGAAAAGTTTTTATGATAGTGTTTTATGAATAATGACACAGTTAAAGATGAATCATAAAATATTTCATTTTTTGTTAAAAAAGACTCAAGATTATTGCAACTTGATACTAAAATATTCCAAGTTGTCTATTGGCATTAGAATTAGAATTAGAATTTTTTGACATCAAGTATTTTATAAAAATTGAGCAAAGTTATAAGTATCAATTTTAATCGATTTTACAAGTTTTTGAATGTAGGTTTTTTGGGGCTTTCAAGTTTTGTTGTAAGGGATTATATGTGATCCTAAAATGTTTTTATTGGTATCTAAAAGGATAGAAAAAAAATTTAAAAGAAAGGATTAAAGGATAGAAAATGGGAGCCATTAGATTTAAGAAGGGAATAACAGCACTTGAATAATGTTGTCTTTCACCCCTTTCTCTACTACTAGAGTCGACACCCTCCTCCTCTATAAAACAACCATTTTTTTCTTCATTCTTCCTCTATCTAACACCAAACAAAGACTTCTAAAAACTAATTGGCTTGGTTTAAACCTTTTTTAAGGCAAGAAAAGTATGAAGAATGACTTAAGGGTTGAGTTTTCTTGAGTTTAGAGGTTATGTGAATAGTAACCCTTAACTAGGTAAGAGGTTATTTTAATGTTCTCATAATTTTCTAAGGTTCTTTAATGGTCCTATAAGAGCTATTTAAGGTTAGTTTAAAGTTTGGATATGTGTTAGATTTTATATGAATTTTTTAGTATGTTTTTGGTGTATATTTATACCCAAAGGTGATCAAAGCAAGGCAAAGGGAAAAGAAAAGGAGTAGAAAGGCTTTTATGGTTTAAGTGAGCTCATTTTTAAGCATATTGAATATGGTATATATTGTATGTGTTAAATTCTTAAATTAAAGTGTGTATATGTGCATGTAATTAATGCTTTGGTGCTTGTATATGGCTTTTAATGGCTATTAAGTGCAATATGAGGTTATGAGCGTGAAAAAATGAGTTGATAAAGTTGGTAACATATTAAGGTAGAAATGTGCTAGGTGTATGGCTTGGCTTTGTAATGACAATAGTTAGTGTAATAATCTTTGAAACATGCCTAATCATGTATATGTAAATGAGATGGCTAAATGGCACTTTAGAGGTACTTTGATAGTACTAAGTGTTTGTGGCATGATTTGGTTGAGTATGCTTGTGTGTTGAATAAAGATGCACATTATTGATTAGAATTACGAGGTTAAAGGCATGCATAAGTAATTTTTTTTATGATAGTTAAGTGGGGCAAAACTTTAATGATAGGAATAATGGATCTAATTTGCATGAATAATAATATTATAATATGTTATGTTAATGCCTTAAAATAAAATGAGCCATGCATGTGATATGTGCTGTGAATGGTAACACTATGTGCAAAATGTAAAATAAGTGTGTGTGTGTGTGTGTATTCTTGTTGTGTCATAGAGATATAATGATGATAACATAGATGTGCCCACTTGTATATGGATTATGATGACTAAAGTGAAATCATATGGGTATAAGGATGTTAGATGGTAAAGTTTAGCCATTTTGGCAACATTGGGTAGTGAATACTTCAATCATTCATAAAGTGAATTGATGAGGTAATTATGGGTTATGCAATGTAAATAAGACTTTTATGTGATAAAATATGAAAATGGCCTATGATAATGGTTGTAAAGTATATAAAAGGCAAGAATGGCCTAATATGTTGATAAGTATAAAATGCTCTTAATAATGTTTGTTAAGTATAAAAGAAGTATATACATTATATGATTTTAAATGTGCTCATAAGCATGAATGGTAACATAGATGGATTTAATATAACAAAGAGCTTTAGTTACCCCATGAGCTCATGAGTTGGTCTAAATGACAAATTAAACTTACTTTAAAACTATTTTAAGAAGGTGAAACATGATTAAACATGGTAGTGGCCTATACATTTAGATAACCTTAATTGGATGGGTTGGCCAGTCAACTAGGGATGGATAGCAACTGCTTAGGTACTTCGATACCCCCAAGCTAGTTTAGTAGCCATATAGGTCTAGAAGGGCCATATACACATCTTGGCTAATACAATAGCACATAGATCTAGAGAGGCCACTGTACATATCTAGGCTAGTAAAGTAGCTATATAGGTCTAAAGAGGCCACTGTACATACCTAGGCTAGTGCAATAGCCATATAGATCCATGGAGGCCACTTTACATCCCTAAGCTAGTGTGGCAGTTGTATAAACTTTGATTTAGCCACTGCACATACTCCCATTTATGGCTTAAGAGTCCCTTTATCCAATATTAGGCAAGTGTCTTTTAAGTATGGGCAAAACAAAATAAAATGGATAATGAAATTAAGAAAAACCAAATCAATTAAATAAATGGACATGAGATTAATTGACTATTTTAATGATGTCTATGTATGTGCATTTGTGATATTTAAGATTGAATTATACATATAATAGCTGTATGCTTGCACACAGATGTTGAATGATACATATAAGGATTAATTGTATGCTTGTACATATTTGATATAATAAGTTATGCATAGTATGATTAAAGCTTGCATAATTAAATCAATTAAATGCTTGAATGCATGTGTATGAGTTTATATATGCTACATTAAATACACTATTAAGGTTTATGCTTAGCGTATCATTTTTTTTGCAATGTGTAGGTCAAAGAAATAGATAAAAGTGAAGTGTACTGCTTATTAGATTTCTTTGAGAATACAATAGGAGGTTTCACACACACACCTTCTGAACAACCTAAACAAGCTCAATTTCAATAGAAACTTTAGGGAATTTTTAAAAATCACTCAAACCTCTAAAAATTATTATGTTTATTTTAAAAATCCTCGATTGGTCCCATTTAAGGGCTCGTAAAATTTCACAACCAAATTCTACCAACAAGACAGTTAACCAACTGCATTAATTTACGTGCAAAACCCTAAAATTTAGAAAATTTGCAAATGACCTCAAAATTCAAAAATTCTTACACCAATGGACTCAAGGGAATCTTTAACCTTTAGGGTGTGGCATTTTCAAGTTTGTCTGAGCACATCTAGAGTCATTCCTAGTCCGACTCCATTTGAGCCTATAACCTATTAGGTTATGGCCTAAAATAATTTATTGATTCTGCTAAATCTTTAAATGAAGTCAATTTCATCATTTTATGGCCCCTCAAAGTTTCATGATCAGTACCCCTGCCTTGAGCCATGTAAAGGTAACCCAGCACTTTGGGAATGCTTTTCGACCTTAGTGGTACTATTTACAGAGCCTCAAGTTACAGGCACTACATTTTAACCTCGTTATAGTATTTATTATAAGTACTTATTTTTTAAATGAAACTATTTACATACCTAGAATTATATACATGTTATGTGTTAAACATGCAAGACTAGTCATTGGCCTCACCAGCAGATGGGTATAATTGAGGTAATTCCAAATGATCATTAGGTAATGGTTGATTTTCTTGATTAGGACTAAAAGCAAATGTTTCTATAAGGTATAGAAGGACTAGGATTGGTCATTTTTAGGGCTTGTGTCCATTTTATTTGCAAGTAAATAATAGTTTTGGTCTTGAGAGGTGTGTAAGATTCATGGCAGTTAACTCGAACACTTTTTCATTAACCAGTGATGCCCTACTTCCCTATAGACTATCAAATTATTATCTCCTCTTTCTCTTTTTTTTTTCATCTTTTCTTTACCCTTATTTTTACCTAGAGGACTCAAAAGTTTTTTCCTTAGTGGCCTATGCCCTAAGTTTTGCCTAATATGCCCCTCAAAAGAGGTTTTCTCATTAATAAGCTACCTAACTTTTGCATGATATTCACCCCATATGAGGTTTTCATACTAATATGCTCTTTTTTTAAGTCAAGGCCATTTGTATAAATGACAAGAACTTATGCTTTTATGCTTGATCTTCGAAGGATACAACTTTACCAGCATAAATTGTTTTATTAAAGATCACTCACATCACCATTGGTCATAAAGCTAGTTATTCATAAGAAGGAAGGGTGTCTCTTTTATAAGTTTTTGGACTTGATATAGGTTAACTTTGTTTGATGAAGTTTTGTGGCATGCTTAAATAAACAATAAAAGCAATGAGGCATGGTTTCAAGGAAGGATTTTATTTAGTAAAAGTTTCTTGCCAATTTTGCATATTATGGCTCACCATTTAGTAACATGTGTGCATAAAGATAATTACTGCAAAGACATTTAATGGAATTAGACTTTGTTCAGTTAATTTTAGCATTAAAACATCCTAAACCTCATCATACTAAGCTCTTCTTATCAACTAGCCAATAAGGTTTTCACGGTTCAATATTTTCTCTCTTTTCCTTTAACTTTTGCTTAAGTCATTTAAAGGGTCGTTAACCTAGTGAGGATTTTTATCAACATTTTTCATCACTTTTTTTCATGTTTTAACGAATTTCCCTAATTGATTAATGAGATCATTAAACTTCTTATTGACATTAAATTTTCTTCAAAATAAAGCAACCTTGAGGTAGTTAGGTATGCCTTAACTTGGTGTAAGTCTTTGCTAAGTAAATCCCAATGTAAACATTGCTTTAAAATTTCCACTTCTATAGGTAGCTCCAGCTTTTTTCTTTTTTGTCAAATATTTGATGTATGCTCTTAGTTTGTTTTATTTTGTTAGGAAGTTTAGTGGAAAGGATTATCAAACTTATAATACTTGTTGGAGTCTATGACCTCATGCACAGTAGAAAATTAATAGCCATGGATCCCAATAATAAGATGATTTGTCAAAAAAATATGAAAATATGCAACAAAGAAAAAAGGATTTAGAAGATTTTTACCTTTTATCTTTGAAATCGATTCCTTTCAATTTTTCTTCACACGGGGTTGTCACAAATCACAGTGTTCTAATATGGAGCACCTTTAAGGTATCCACACCAAAATAGAGAGACAAGAACTCACAAAGAGAAGAATAGGAAAAAAAATCCAAAAGCCTGAGGCTAGTGGGCAATTAGAATTTTCGAAAATAAGGGAGGAAGCAGAAAATAATTTTCTGTTCGATGGCTCTTTTTGTGTCTTCCACAAAATTTGACTATATTAGGGTCTTTATACCTTTTTAATTACTATTCTAAATCAATAATTATGGGCCTTTTAAATCTTAAAAGGCTGACCTAAGTTAGGCTTTTAATTAAATTAAATAAAGGCCCAAAACTGCTTCCTTCTTATGCTTATGCATTGGGCCCGAAATAGGGGCCAACTCTTGGCTCCAAGCCCAATGCATCCTTTTTCTCTTCTTTTATTTATTCCAATGACATTTAATGCCATCTAATAATCTATAATTTCATCTTATCTCCCATATCCTATAAGTGTGTGACCTTATGGGCTTTCGAAGCATGTTGGCAGCACACAGTGAATCAGAGTCCAAATTGGATTGGGACTCTGTGATTTAATCTCATTAAATCATTGTTAATTCTCAATTAATAAATTCACTTAACTACAAGTCAAGAGAGGCATCTAGCCATGCATCATGACTACCTAAGTGTCAGAAGGTTAGTAGTTTGACCATTTTACTCTTCCATATACCGTTACCATGCAATCAACTCCTTTCACCACACTTATCCCATCTAGGTTTAAGTATGGACTTGTGTTAACTCAATGCTTAATTAATTATGTCTAATTAAGCTCTTAATATATTGATTCTAATATTTATATCTTTATTCCAAAAATGCCCTTATGAATCTAATTCACTTTGCATTTTACTCTGGCTAGAGATTTCTAAATAAAGACATTCTATTAGAATTATGAGATAAACTCCCCACTATAATCTAGAGTGGTGAGTGCTTTGTTGATCACTTAATTACCT
>CANXYI010012944.1:0-10989 GCA_948208565.1 Hura crepitans
TCTCGCTTTATAATATATATATATATATATATATATATATATATATATATATATATATAAGCTCAATCCTTTAAAACCTTCATTATTACTCTATACCTTTAATATATCCATAATTAGTCATTTGTTTTTATCTTTGCATAAACATATCATCACACTTTCACTAAACCATTCTTAATCTATAGGTTGTTAATAACCATTTCCCATTTAGATAACCATCATAATAACTCTTTGTCAAAATTAACCCTATATAACTAGTTTCATTTGTCTTTTAGAGTTCACTTTCTTTTATGACTCATAATATCCTTTTCCAATATACATGCATTGTATCTACTTCAATCCAATCTTATTTCATTCACTTGTATATGTGTTTCCTATTAATTTCCCACTTAATTTAGGCAACACACACATATATGATGTATATGTTATGGTTATGCATATACGATGATATAAATGATGATAATGGCATAATCTATGCTTTTATGTTTATGCTCAATGATATGGTGTATAACTAGCCTAATATCTCATCTATAAATATCAAAAGGCCTTAAAGGGAATTGATAGGTACACTAAGAGTGTTTACTCCTAAAGACTTTGATCACTTTGTCATCATATTATCTTTACAATCATTTTTTTCAACCATTCCCAATAGATACTCGATATGTTCTCTTTAATTGCATAATCATCATGTTATTATCCCTTATACTATTTATAGCCTTTGTCCTAAAATAGTTCTCTCTTTCGTATATCTATTATTATTCAACCTCATATCAAAATATGGGAATCTTATCAAAATCCTTCTTTTACCTTTACTTCTTTTTGAGGTCACATGAACTCGCTTTACCATGCTATCTCAGGTTGTAGACAATAACTTATCTTAACTCATGAGCATCTTTTTACACCTTACATAACTTTAATTCTTATAAATTTCTCACAAGTTTAGAAACACCTAAGCTAGAGCTCTAATGACACTAAATGTGACACCCCTTAACCATTCTAATAATTGGACCTAAATAAGGAATGACACATAATCACCATTTATCTTACTACTTTTTTTGTTTACTTAAAATTATTTATCTTCCCTTTTGTTCTACTCTATATATTATTATAATACAATATATAAAAACTAGTTTTAACAAAAAAACTTTCATAACATAGATTTAAGAGATGTTACCGAGGATAAGGCAGTTAGTGTTTAGAGTTGCCACCTAGCTCTACACTAGGACCATTGATCTTTTACCTAGAAAAGGTTTTGATCTTATTTATGCCTCAATAGTATACCTTCCTTTGTATTCAAATGTTTATCAATCCTATATCATACAGGTAAGCATTTTTAATTAAAACATACATGTTACTTTTTCACTTAGAGGAAATTAATTACAATATTTAAAGTATACAACAAGCACAACTATATATTGTACATCTAGAAATTAGGTTATTTATTATTTGAAGTTTGACATGATAGTTACCTATAATTCTATATAAATTAGCAATAATTGCTGAACTCCTATCTCTAAGAGATTGTTCTTTGTTAAACTGCATATTTAAGTGACTTTTATTAAGGAAAAATGAAACCATTTTATTAAAGAAAATGCCAATTAATTATGTAGAAAACCAATGTTATGAAGTTAGGTTATTTTTTTCATGTAAAATAAGTTATTTAATCTACCTATTACATCTCAAAATAATCAAAGGAAATAAAAAGTAAAAAAAATTAATAAATAAAGAACAAGGTATTTGGTGTCACCTCTCCGTTATCAAGTCCATGCAAACTCTGTATGGCTTTTGGTTTATGTTCGTGTGGACTACAACATGTCATTAGAGCAATGTTTGCCCAAACCCCATGTACAACAAGAATGGTTAACTTTTACACAACTCAAAGGAAAATTGTTAGTAACTTAAGTAAAGGTTCGTTGGGACCTAACAATAACAAAAAATAGAATAATAACACATTACATGTAAACATGAATATTTATGGAATATGCACATATAAAGATTATAACTAAAGAGATGACAAATTAATCATGCAACAAAGAAATACCAATGTGGCATAACAAAATTCATAAGATTTAGGCTTTAAAACATGTATCCGTATGATTACACTACTTGTGAAAAGGAGTTTATGCAGACCATAGGATAATACACATGCATAAAACACATACATCCATGCAGAATACACTCTTTGTGAAAGGGAGTCCATACGAATCACATACTAGTTTTAAAACATCAACAATATATATGTTAAGGAAAAAAATAATCATGCAGTATGATACTATGAAGACATGCCAACAAAGTAAACATAATTCATTAAAATAAAGTGCAAAAAGTAAATATGATATTATTATCGAACAATGGTTCGTACAGATGTTAGATAATGCACATATTTAAATATGAAGTCTGTGTGGACTTTGTCATACATTAAGATAAGTTCGTGCAATTAGAATGTCAATTCCGTAAGTTACTTCATTTTAATGGACAATTAAATGCAAACAAAACTTAAGACAATGACATACTCCTATAATTGATATGGAGATTACATAGAATCACCTCATGTATAAGTTCATCATGTGAGATTATCAATTTACAAAAATAAAGCACACAAATGGATGATACTAATAATTAAGATGAGCCTTAGATCTTACCTTATGAATAAGCTTTAAGCAACATCACAAAGGTAGGGTTTGAGAAAGAATGATTATTTTTTAGTGTAGGCTAAGGCCTAGTAGATTACTTTTTGCTTTGGAGTCAATGCTTAGACTCTCAAAAGAGTGCATTAAGAGTTTTCTCTCTTCCTCCTAATTCTCACTCAAGAGAAAGTATTTATAAGCTTGATGGGTGGCTCTCCCATTTAGAAGAGATAGAGTCCTAATGGGAATAGGAAATAGAGTCCAAATAGGAAGTTCACACTTTTGGAAGCTTTTTAGTGATAGGTCTATACAAACCTAGGCTTTAGGTTTTACACTCATGATTCATGGGCCTTGGGCTTGGTTTTAGGTTGAGTCTTTGTTAGTTCATGTAGACATTGGCTTTGGTTTATCCCTATAGACCATGGGTCTTAGGCTAGGTTGAATCTTGATGGGTTGATGTGGACCTCATGGCATCAAGTTTAGATAGACTTATATAGTGATAGTCTGTATGGACCAGAGATCTTGATTGACTACTTTATTGCTTTAGACTATCTTTGTTTATCATTATAGACCTAAAAGGTAGGTCATCTACAATTTCCCCAACTTTGGTGTTTGCTTTGGAAATGTAAAAAATGAAATGGTGCATAACAAAGTAAAGAAGGGATACTTACTTGTATTGCTAGATAATTTGATTTTTAGATTGACTCAAGAGTTTATCAAATTGGCATGAAGCTAAATTTGAGGAGATATTGTGGCTGTATTAATGTTGTTGAATTAACTTAGAGTTAAATCTGAAGAGAATATATGATGACATTATAAACTACCATAAAGCTAAATTCATGATGTCATAGAAGTATTAGATTACCATGGAGTTAAATCCATGGTAGTCTAATTAAAATATTGAAATAACATATAGTTGAATTCAAAAGAAAATGTATGAAGATGTTATAGATTAACATGAAGCTTAATCCATAGGAAAACATGATAAAAATATTGAATTAAAATATAGTTGAATTCAAAGGAAAAAGAATAATGATATTATGGATTAACATGAAGCTGAATCCATGGGAAAATTGTGATGCTGTTATTGAATTAACATAAGCTAGAAGGAGTTGGAATTTCAAGAGCAATCTTTCAAGGATCTGCTCAAAGTTATATATGAAGTAAGGGATGGTAAGGAAAAGGATTTTAAAAATCTCCAATAGAGGGAAAAGGGCTGCGATTTGCTCTTTTCTTTTATAAGCAGTGGGTGTTGATGATTAAAATAAGTAAGCCCTATTTTTTTAAGAAAATTATAGATCTTTAGCTTTATCGATAGGCTGTGCCTTTAATGAATCATATTTCAAGTTAATTCACTAAATAAAAATGGATGAAAGGGTCTTTGATGTTTAAGATAACTAAACCCCACTTGGTGGTTCAAGTGGATTAGAAAGCTAATTCCTCTCCATTGACTCTTTCTTTTCTAACTTTTAATGACAAAAGAGGTTTTCATTTGAGTTAATAGTGATGCTTTAATAAAAATAATTAAAAGCATTCAGAAAAAAATTTAAATGAAAAGGCTAAATTTATTAGTTTGAAAATAACTAAATAGAATGACCAATTTTGTTTCTAGCTAAAATAAAATGTCATTGATCATGAAAACATTTTCTAAATGAAAAAAATTGTCATATGGATAAAGACATGTGAAATTTAGCTGAAATTGGGGTTGAATCTACTTTGTTATTTTAAAAATTAAATGAAAATGGCTAACCAGCTTAATTTCTTAATAAATATGGCTTAAATTCATTTTATTAATTGAAAAACTAAATAAAACAAACTTATTAACCCATTAATTGATGATTCTAGTAAGTATTGGCTTAAAAATTAATTTTGTTAATTGAAAAAACATATATAGGTTCATTGACAAAAAATGACCTATATAGTTTTTTTACAATCTAATTTTTCTTGTATTCTAGCATTTGACTACAAATTTTCATTCATTTTTATCCATTACTCTATTTTTGACATTAGTCTTATTATTTTTATTCCTTTTCATAATCATTTTTTCAAACACCTTGGACAAACTAAGTCCATGTGGGCTCAGAAGGTGCTTACTTAAGAATAGGTCTATGCAGATGTCACTATGAAGAACATGGGTCCATGAGTGTGATCTATGTAGACTATAGGCCAATGGAATTTAGGCTGGTGCATTAGTCTATGTAGACATTTTTAAGTAAGTCTATACAGACCTAAGCAAAATGTTGAAAAATGTTAATCTTTCTTCTTCTTCCTTATTTCTATTCTTTTTTTTTCTTGGCTAATTCTCTCACCTTCTCTCTTAAAATCATCCCATGACCTTTTTCAATTCCCCAAGCTTTTTTTCCTTAACCTTTGATAACCCAGTGGTCATCAAGTAGGTCTGACAACCCTGTTGCTTTCATCGACAGTGAATTCTTTACCTTTTCCTCCTATGATGGACATCTCGGTGCCTATTCTAGAGGTTTTCCCCTTTCTCTCCTATTAATCGCCTGAAGAATGTGGCTTCAATGAATAACATTTACCATAACAAGCTGATTCTAATTTTGGTGAACCTCGCCTATCATGCCTTCTTAGAAGTCTACCTTTAGGTTAGTTCCTATGGCTTTGAACTTTTTTTGGGTGTTTTTTGGTTAGTTTTGGTTTGTCTTCTTCTCTATCTGTGATTATTGTTCGATGGGTCTATATAAACTAATTTTGGTTAAGGCATAATTGGTCCATGCAAACTTTGTTTAGTATGTTTATTTACAAAAGCTTTAGGAATATTTGTTGTGTGATTCTACATGTGATAGGGTAGTTGGTTCATACAGATGACATGTTGCATTACTATAGGTCCATGTAAATCTTTGTTTGTGTGTTTTTGGTCCTTATGGATTGCTTTAAACCTTATTTTTAAGCCTTTTATTTATTTGAACATTCTATACATTTATGAATTTCTATCTTTGGATATAGGTCCACACAGATCTTGGTTAGCTTTGGTCCATGCGAAATCCTATTTTGATTTTACCTTTTATTAGTCCATGTGAACTGGTTTTTGGGACCTCTCTATTCTTAGTTCATACGAACTCCTTACGTGAGGGTTTAGGTCGATGTAGACATTAGTTATGCCTTTAAGTCAACTGTCATTACTTTATTGCATACTAACCTATGTTATCTTTTCATGTAGACATATTTTAAGTGTAAGGGTACCCTATCTGGACCACAACAGTGGTACTCTATAATGCTTATTTTGATTAAGAATTAGGTGAGAGTGACTAGTTTCTAGACTTTTAAGAACCATCTTATTGGAAGGGATTTTTGTAGAGACTTATAGGTACTTTGAGCCTTACTTGATAGGTGGATGGACACCACACATATATTTCACTTATCCTTCAGGGAGTTGATGATCACTCTATTAGATTGGGCCTTCATCATTGGCATACCATGCACTGGGAAGGTGATTGCCTTTGATGCCAGCTATTAATACCCCTAACTTTGACTTTAAGAGGTAAGGAACTTGTTGGGATTCATGCCTCAGGATCGCTCAAGCAATAAATGATGTGCTGATTTGTGCAAGTAATGGATCCATACTACTCATTCTAGGTAGCCCAAGGTAGACAAGTATGCTCATTGCTTCATCTTCTATCTATTAGGGACCACATTATTCAAAAATACTAATGGCAATATGAGTTAGAGCTTTCCCCTATCTTGGAGTGGATTGAGGGTAATAGTTCCTAGAACTTGTGATATTCTTCACTTGGTGGATATATAGGAGCCTGGACATGATGGCTTAAACTAAAAAGAGCCATCACTTTATTCAGGGTTTCATTTTAGATGTCTTAGTGAGTAATCTTTCTTAACTCTTTTCCATTTTTTATAATTCCCTTTCTTTTCAATTTTGACATTGCATCATTGCTTTTCATAGGTTTGGGCCTACGAGCTTCACTTGTGGCCACAACATAGGTGCTGGACATTCCTCACTATTATCCAATGATGGATAGGTGGATTAGGCTATCCTCGGGGACTTAGAGTGCCTCTTCTCTACTATATCATCATTAATACCTTAGTTCTCGGGTTTGGACCGATGTGAGTAATCTATATGCACATGTCAGTGAATTAGTTCATTTATTATAAGGTTAATGCTTAACTATTTCTTTTCATATTGACTTAGCATGGTGGGTCTCTCCCATTGAGGAGATACCTGATTTCCTTTATGTTATCCAAGAACTATCTTTTTAAAGGATTTTACTTACTACCCTAGAGGCATATTCTTGGTTCTTAGGAGAGAGAGTGCTGAGCTAGCATATAGGCCCCGATGCATGCTATGTTCTTTTAGGTCCTCTAGATTTAATGCTATTCAAGAGGTATATCAATTATTTGGAGTTTATGCAAGGATAACTATATGATTCTCTTGGATACATTAGTGGAATGGATGGGGAGGACTATTCCTCTTGGGCATCCACTCATTTGCTTCCTTAAGTGCCTTACATTTCAAGCACTACCCCTCAGGTATATTCTTAATGCTCATTTTGATATTTTGAGTGTAGTTTCTAAGTATAGTTTTTAACTCCATCTTGTCATGTAACCTTCTATTTTTACCCCTAAGGTCAGGCCTTCTTCTTTGTAGAAGAGGGCAAGGATAGCCCTTAGCTCTAGGGGCCCTAGTTTTTGCCTCCTCATATATATACTCCTTGAAGTAAAGCTTT
The DNA here is from genome assembly GCA_948208565.1 of Hura crepitans. Taxonomy (NCBI): domain Eukaryota; kingdom Viridiplantae; phylum Streptophyta; class Magnoliopsida; order Malpighiales; family Euphorbiaceae; genus Hura; species Hura crepitans. The sequence continues at coordinate 7,325 of CANXYI010012944.1, forward strand.
AACTCTAGATGTTGGCGTTGATAAAGCTTTAACTCTAGATGCTGGCTTTTAATTGATGTCGAGTGAGGTTGTTGGCACCTTTACTTATGTGCCTAAGTTGAGTTACATGCGATATGGCATTAATAGGGAGTTAACCTTCCTGTGCCTTAGGATTGAGGACAATTGGTCGGTGCCTTTTGAGCTGACGAACACTACATTGGTATGACCTTTGTGACCTTTTGACTTTGTTAATTTGTTGATTTAATTGTGCATGACATTTCTTACTTGGGTTTTACCAAGTTAGAAGGGCTTCGATTTAGAGGACCGCTTAGGTAATGAAAGCTTTTATGTGAGCGATAGTGGATGAGACTCGCGTCCTTGCTTTAAGTCTATTCATGTGATTATTAGTTAAATATGCATGTGTATGTGGTATGCATAACATGTTTGATATGTTGATCTTTGATTCTTTTTAAAGAATGAGTTAATTAGGAGGGTGGTTATGCTTCGTGATGCTCGGATAAAGCTAAGGCCATTAAAGATTTATGAGAAATTATTGCTTTCTTTGGATGATGAGGACATAAAGAGTAGGGAAGAAGAATGAAGATGATGGCAGCTTTAGTTCTTTTATTGATAGGCCCTTATTTTTTTATATATTCATATGTTTAGAACATTCACTATAATATGTACATGCTTTTGTTTAAATACATTTATAGTTTTGCATAAGAATGAGCAAAAAGTAACATACAAAGAAATTTTTACACCAAAACAAACTATTCTCGAGAGTATACAAAGAAACCTTTTTGTCTTGTGTGTATGACATCTCTCATGGTAAGGAGTTCCTAAGGTAGGTGAATGAGCAAGACTCATGCTAGAGCTCAAACAATCCATGTAACTAGAGAGCTTAATCTTTATAGCATTCTTTAACATTTTGTTATTGTGATATAGGGCACAGTCTTCTGACCATTATATTTTTAATGACACCTTTTAAATAATCTGTTTTAGCATGTATAGCCACTTCAAATGCTTTTTTTCAAATGAACATCTTATTAATGACCGAATGTCATTTTGATAAATACCATAATAGGTGATTGCCATCAAATGACAATTGTAAGTCATGGTATTATAAATTTATTGTATTTTATTGGGGACAAGAGTGATTAGTGTTTGTAGTCACCACCTGGCTCTACACCAAGACCATTAATCTTTTTCCTAGAAAGGGTTTAGAATTAGATCTTATTTATGCCCTAATAGTATGCCTTCCTTTTATATTCTAACATTTATCAATCTCATGATGCAAGCAACCATTTTAATTAAATCATTCATGTCACCTTTCCACTTAGATAAAGTAAATTGTGATATTTAAAATGTACAATAAGCATAATTGTATATTGTACACCTAAAAATTGAGTCATCTACTAGTTGATGTTTGACCTAACAATTACCCATAATTCCATAGTAATTTCCTAACTCCTATCTTTATGAGATTAGCCTTTATTGAAATACCTTTTTTATGTGACTTTTATTGAAAAAAACTCAAAACCATTTTATTAAGAAGAAAACACCAATTTATTAGATAAAAAACCATTTGATGTGAGTTTTAGGCATTTGACATATAAAATAGGTTATTAAACTACCTATTACAACCCAAAATAACTAAAAGAAATAAAAAGTACAAAACTAAATGAAATAATAGAAGACATATAATTGGTCTTGCCTGTACGTCATTAAGTTTATGTGGACTCAATATGGCTCATGAATTTGTCCGTGCAGGTTACTGCATGTAAAGATAGCTATTTCTATCTAGACCTCCTATTCAGCTAGAATAGTCACTTGCAAACAACTCAAGGAATATGTCAAAAATAATAAATAATGGTCTGTAAAGACCTAAAGAGAGGATATACATACAATAATTTATTCGGCATAAGTATAGATAAACCATGATGCATGCTTAAAAGAATAATCACTGGGAAAAATTATAGATTTATTAATAATGGGGAGCATATAAACATATACATATATTTACAAGGACTAAGATTGCAAACAGATGTTTGTACGGACTATGGTCCTCATGAGAGGGAGTCCGTGCGGACTATAAAACAAAACAAACACACCTAAAGCATGATAATCCATATGGACTATGTTCCTTATGAAAGGGAGTATGTGCAAACTATATAACAAAACTAATATACAAAAAACATGATCAACCGTATGAACTATGTTCCTTGTGAAAGAGAGTCAGTTAGACCACACAATAGTTACAACATACCAAAGATATTTATATTAAAGAGTGTAATAATCACATGATATAACAATATTTAAATATGTCAATAAGGTGCATGCAATACATAATATGTAAGAGTTAAGCAAAGTAATATTACACAATGGTCTACACAACATCGAGTCACACGTATATCAATATACTTAGTCCATGCAGATGTAAACAAACCTTAAGATAGGTTTATATAATTAGCATTAAAATAACATAGTAATCACAATAAGCTAACCGTAAGTTGTACAGAATAAGATAGTTTAAAATAAGGACCTACTTTTATAATCAATGTGGGGATTACATAGAATCACCTTACTAATAACCAATCATAGGAGATCATGGATCCATATGAATAATATGGATGAATATTATATGTACAATAAAAGGCCTAAGATCTTACCTTATGAAAAAACTTTTCAAGTAACAACATAAGATTGTAGGGTTTTAGAAAGAATTGAATTTTTATTATAGGCTGAAGTCTAATTATGCAAATCCTATGTTGGAGTCCTCTCCTAGACTCTCAAAATTATAGGCCTCTAGCTCTTCAAATTGCCTCATCTTCCTTATACCTAAGAGGGGTATTTATAGGTTTAAGGGATGGCTCTCATGTCCAGAAGTGATAGAGTCCTTTTAAGATTAGGAGATAGAGTTTGAATAAGAAGCTCCCACTTCTAAATGCTTTCCATCGACAAGTTCATTCAAACTTGGGTTACTTAGTCTATACAGACCAAGGTTATAGGTTTTCTCATCAGTCCATAGGCTGTAGGCTAGGTTTGTTGTAATGCCCGTAAGTCAAGGCTTCGTGAACAATACCTCCGAGGCTCAAAAAGTGTGCCCAGAGTGTCGGCTCACTTTCATAAGGCCCAAGGTGAAGTGTACAGGTCATAAAACATTGAGGGGCTTAAAAATAATGAAAATGGCTTAATTTAAAGATTTAGCGAAACCAATAAATTATTTTAGGCTATAATTTAGTGGGCTATAGGCTTAGATGGATCAAGGTCAGGGATGACCTAATATGTGCTTGAATAGACCTAAAAATACCATACCTTAAAGGTCAAAAATTCCCTTAAGTCCATTGGTGAGGGAATTTTTGAATTTCAAGGTCGTTTGCAACTTCTTCTTAATTTTAGGTTTTGTACGTAAATAGAGGCAATTGGTTAACTATCCTATCGAGGGAAATTGGCTGTGAAATTTTAAGAACCTCTAAATGGGACCAAATGAGAATTTTTAAAACAAATGCAATGGTTTTTAGAGGTCTGAGTGATTTTTAAAAATTCTCTAAAGTTTTTATTGAAACCAAGCAATTTCAGGAAGCTCGGGTGGCATGTGTCCCTACCAATGCCACCTCAGCCACTATAAAAGCCATAAGTTGCCACCTAGATGGCCACTTGGCATTGCTACCCCACCACTTACCCAT
>CANXYI010012972.1:0-10127 GCA_948208565.1 Hura crepitans
ATGAGAATTAAAATATTATGATAATAATGGAAAGTAATTAATGGGAAATGAGGGATGATACTAATGATACTTGAGAATAATGTACAAATTTATATTAGGAAATTTCATGGATACTAAGAGATTAGAAATTATGGAAAAAAAAATATTAAGGACTATTTTAGTGATTGATAAAAAGGAAATGTATAAGAGAAAGTTGATTTTCGTACAGAAAATACGGATAATGATACTATATAAGGAAATTGAATGGGAAAGTAAGATATATGATAATAGTAACATATTGAATTTAGTGGAAGAAATGTAAAAATTATGAGATGATGAAATATGAATATGGTTATAAATTAGTAATATATGGTACATGATGAAAGAAACATACCGAAACATGAGTTGTGTATTACAATAAATACTCGTGATATAATGTTATTGTATGAATTATATACGATATACATCATAAAGGATGTATAATACAGTGAGATCACATATGTGATGAAAGTGATGGTACCCCAAGTGTGCCTAAAAAATAATGACAGTATTTCATGAATATACATGGTTGATAATGATGGAGTAATTGATCAATTAAAAACAAGTGGAATTTTACAATTCGAGCAATATATGTGATTTAAGTAAATGAAGTAAATATTAATAAAACATGAGTATGGCCCATATGAGTTAGATAGTACACTAGATAGGTTGATCGATCACTTAGGGAATAGAGCAGCTACTAGATATTCGGTATTATATTCATGTGGGTGCAGCCACCGTTAGGTCCATTTGGGCCAGCACACATACACGTATAGTACAATGGTATAATCAGTCATACAGTGACATGTTATGATAATTCATGCGAGTGCAATTGTCAACAGGTCTGTTAGAACCACTGCACATATATTCATGCAGGTGCAGCCACCATAGAGGTTCATCAGGACCACTACACAATTATTGATGTTCCATTATGCTAGTGCAGCAGCCATTAGGTCCAAAATGTGGGCCACTGCACACTTGTATCCCTTCAATCCAGTAGTGAGGTTCTATCTGTCAAATATAGGCAGCCTTAATTAAAGAGTTAATAAAAATGGAAAGTAATAAGAAAGGTTTTAATGATCGAACAAAGAATATTTTATGATTAAATCGTATACAGAATAAAAGTTACTTAATCTCATTCAGAAGAATAGAATTATGGTGACAATAGAAAACTAATAAGGAAATCAATGTGGTAAATTATGATAATTATTTAGATACAGGAATTGTTAGAAGAATATGAATGAAAGCATGAAGTTAAATAAATAACATATGATTTTCACAGTGTGATGTAATTAATGTAAGAATTGAACATATTATATTATGGCAGTTTGTGAATATGTAAAGAGAAGATGATGATATAAAGAAGTGATTAAGATGTTAATAAGCATTCGACAAGAATATTGTTAATTAAAGTAAGTTGAATGAATATGAAATACTGATTGCTAAGAGAACTATTAACTCGATTTGTATTATTAATTGGAGAAAGATAATAAGTTATCTAAGTTGTGTGGTCGTATGTTTGCATTGCTGAGTGTACATTAAAGCTGGTACCATACAAGTATTTATTTGTTGGGAAATAAGAATGTTATAAATTGTTAATGTTATTATATTCATGATGCATGCTTGTGTGCTTGCATGTTACACATATATTTCATTAAATACACCACTGAGCATCATTGCTCAACATACTAGCTTTTGCTAGTGCGTAGGTAGTAAATAAGAGTATAAGTTGCAGCCTCAAGCAAAGCAGCGTAGATTAATGAGTTGTAATTTGGCATCATATGAGAATAGGTGAGTGATGATATTAGATTGGCACTCATGTATATGTAAAGACATTAGGCCTTAAGTTATATGATTATATGTATGTGTTGATAGATAATAGTAGTAAGATAGTGAAGTTTATGCGATGTCTTCCATTCGAATCTGGCAACTGGATCGTGTAAGAGATATCGCTTGTGGCATCTTATATCTCAACTGGTTAATAGGTGGGTATTATGGTGTTACAATGGATCTATGATTTTCTGACCTTTAGGTCTGATGCATGGAAAGCCTATGTGGTTTTAAGGTCTTAGATGGTCCACTGATACTTTGTTTACCATAGTGTATGAATATGGGCTTAATGAATGGACCTTAATGAATAATGAAAATGTTTACATGATGTATAACATTATTTAATGATGTATGATTTTTATCGTACAATATGTGCATGTTTTATGCCATGTTAATTCATCTATACATGTTATGTCTGATATTACATATCATGTAATAGTCAGAATTTCTATATTTCATATATTAATTGACATATTTACATAAGTTATATCAATTACACCACTAAGCTATTACTTAACATATCATCTGTTTTTGCTATGAATAGGTAAGGTGACAATTTGAGCAAAAAGCCTCAAAATGTCGAGTTTCCATGAAAGGAAGATTCTTTTGGTATATTTTGTATCTAAAGTTTATGATGTATAGATAGATAGTGCTCATATAGGTGTAATTTTGTAAATAGGGCCTAAGCTAGATGGAAATCTTAATTTTTTTATTTCTAAAGTTTGTAATTTAATTTAAAGTTGACATTTAATTTGTGATGATTGCATATTGAGATATTTGATGTGTGTTTTGAGATGTTATATTGCTAATGGATTTGGGGTGATTAGAAGGATCACAGGAGATATGAATGAATGTGAAAATATTTATAGAAGTATTTTTGATATTACAGGATACTATTCGCATTTGGGATAGTGTCACAGTACAGTTGTTTATTTCAGAAACTCTAACATGTTAAACATGGAATGACACTTGCAATGAGATGAATAACAATTATGACAATGTTCATAAAAGGAAAAAATATTAATAACAATCAACTAAAGTAACGCTTCATCGCTATTTGTTTATATTGAGCAAAAAAATATAGCCGTACAAATTGGGGGTTTAAACTCATTATCATCAAGTACATACATAAATCATCATTCTCCATATCATAATATACCAAATCTATGGAGTTTATAACACAAAGTATAATAATAACTTATATACATAGTAAGATACAATCCATAAAATATAAAACTCCGACATAACACTATCTTTCTTCTAGTGGACTTTGATGTTAGCTTTAGCTTCTCCCTTAACTTTAACCGACCTATACCTGCACGAGGTAAAACTAATGCGCTAAGGACAAAATCCTCATTAGTGCAACCCTAACTTAGACAACATCTACTTATCATCATAAACTTATACCAATAATTATACATGATAATTATAATTACATAAATAAAGAAATAATTATGAAATCTAAAACATGCCATTCATACATGCATGCCATTTTTATATACAATAATTCACTTAATTTTCGTACCTTTACTTAACATTAAATTGTATAAGTTAAGTGTCATGTTATATGGTGTCAAGCATATATACATCAAGTATATAGAGTATATTTATAAATATATACACATAATTCATGAAATCTATGTTATAAGTCTTTATTTAACTCACTTTTATGTTATCCATTATCATCTTGCATATACCAGTATCAATTTAACATATATTTTCATTATTAACATTATTAATATATTGTTCTATTTATTTAATTTAATGAAATTCACCATTGGCCCATTTCTTCCTAGAACTATAATATTGCCCAAATAAAGGACCTGTAGGCACCTAAAAGTGCAAAACTATAGGTACTTGAAGGTATAAAACTATAGGATAGCTAAAGCTATTAAAATGATAGGATAGTCAAAGCTATTGAAACAATAGGCAAATTTGCTAGGTCATCCACTATTAGGCATGCCAAACTATCTTAGGACATTTTTAAATCCTATATAGAAATGGGTTCATACTTTCTCATTCTTTCTTTATTGTTTTAACAATTCATACACATTATCATGCCCTCAAAGACATCAATCCATATTCATACACATAGACATCTTATCCATGTCCATAATGCCATAAAGGCACTTATCTATATACATATAACATATTAGATACTTTCCACATGATGTTCATTTCACTTTTAGGTAAATTCATCACAAGTATCATGCATGTATATTTCTATGTTCATACTATAAGTTGCATGTGTTATGCTCATGGTTAACCATGCATATGATATTCATTATTTCATAACTCACCTGCACAAATGTATAAGTGTCTTAAAAGATACACACCTTTTTGATTCTACTCATTATTTATGTTGATTGACTTCATATAGGATAACCCATACATCCACTATTAAGCGTACGCATGTTTCAATTCACTTTCATATACCCTTGTCATACAGTACATTAATTCCCCAATTGGTAGTTTCTTCCTACTCATAATACATACCACAAATTATCATATTTACACCTATTTATTTACTAATAGCCAATATTTAAAATTCATAACATGTACACATACACATATATGTATAAATGTTGGTAATGTATGTATTATCACTTTATTAACACCATATAATATATATCATACCATTATAAGAACATAGCCTTCTCATGTAACCTAAATCATATTCTTAATTCTTATAAAGAGACATGATTGTGAGAGCTAAGGTTCATAGTTATATGGCTATCAGGTTTTACGCCTATAAAGCTAGGCTTCACGGCCGTAAAGTACAAATCTCATAGCTATGAAACCTAAGCTCACAACTTTAAGACCTTCAGGTTCATCAAAATCTTTAGCCTTCTTTATTGTTGTTTCTTATATCTACTTGTTAAAACTAGTTCTTTTTCCTTATATAATTCTATAAAACGTTTAAGAATAATCTCATTCAAAATCTTTAATCTCATTATTTTATGAATCACATATAAAACACTTTGCATACACACACGTCCTCATTATACTTTGCAATTAGATATGCCACTGTGTTGCTAAAATACAACTTTACACATATCACTTTTACTTGTCTAATTCGACTCCTAGTTATCCATGGTCATTATGTTTCCCAAAACATTTATGTGTATAATTACATGTATATGAATTTCCTTAATTTGATTATGGCCTTTACTATTTAGCAAGATCATAAAAGTCAACCAAATAAAGTTCTAAAAACATGTCTTCAATACATATTACATATACATACACATATTTATATATCTTTATACTTATACATATACATGCATACAAACATATATTTCTTAGTCAAATAGATTTCCTTTAAATCTCTATATCATTATTTATAAGGTTCAAGACAATTAAGAGTCCTATAATAGTTCATTTCCTATCTCTTATAGTAAATGATAGCATGTATAATAGAATGGGTTCGCATTAGCATATAAACCCTCCTATTATTTTAGTCATTATAAATCATTCCATCTATTCTTTTATGTGGTAATTACAAAATTTCATATGTAATATTACTCATTTAATATGTGTAAAAGTTGTGTATACCGTAAGCCTTAAAAGAAATTGTCAAATTATGAAAATCAAACATTTAAAATAGCTTAAGAAGGAGTCATATATGGCCCGTAAAAATTATAGTAGGAATTATTGTTCACTCATAGCCATAAGCCTTATCAAAGGTAGAGACCAACGCGATTTCATTCGAAATTCTTCCCAAAACTCAATCAAACAATCATATACTCCCAAATTTCTTTAATACAATTTGCATATATGATTTATAACGCTCTTAGGTCTATGATTTATGACATTCTTAGGTCTATTTTTCATTTAAAAACACAATCAAAATTTTAAGATTTCATCAAAGATTCAATCAAATCCATTAAATTAGAAGTGAAAAGGAAATCTATGCTAAGGTTACACAAACCTTAGGTTTCTCATCCTCCTTCCATGATTCTTGGATCCTCTACTTAATTTTTGAAATTTAACTCATTTGGTAGCATTGTTAAAGCTCAAATCTTGTAGCAAATTAAAGAAAATGGTGGATCTAGGAAGAAAAAGTGAGTTGCCATGGGAGAGAAAAGAAAGAAGAATCATTATTCCTTCTTTCTCTCTCTTTAAGCTTTTATATACTCCAACCTAAATGGCTTGGATTTTGCCATGTGTCACTCATCTATGGATCTTATTACATCGTAATTACTTAAAATTAATCCCACTTAATCGATAATACATAGAATTACCAACTTAGCTCACCATCATTTTGATTTTCTTATTATTATTCATAAGTGACCCATTTTGTGCACTATTCATCTTTCATCTTACTAACTTACTAGTTGTTAAAAACTTATTCTCGAGCTTTTTGATCTTCAAGCAATGTCATTTTCAATACATACGTTAATGTCATATTGTAACGCCTGATGGTCAAGGTCTTATGAACAGTACCTTCTGGGTTTGAATGATGTTCTCTGCGGTGTGGGCCATCATTACGAGTTCGATGACTGGCATATTAGTCATAAAACTTTGACAGGCTTGAAAATAGAGAAAATGAATGAATTAAAAAAATTTAGCAGAACCAATTAATCATTTCGGGTCAAGAATTAGTGGATGAGGAGATAAAATGAGGTCGGGCCGGGACAGCTCGGGGATGTGCCCGGACAGTCTCGAAAATACCATGTCCTGAACCTCAAAAATTTCACTGAGTATGATGGATGAGGAATTATAATTTTTTGAGGTCAATAGATATTTTTTTCTTAATATTTTATTTTAGTAGGTGAATAGTGTAAAAAAAGTCAACTGTTGAATTTTAACTTGAAATTTTATGTGGGCCCTGGTTACACTAATTGAGAATTTTTAAAACTAAAATGAGAATTTTTAGAGGTCTAGAGAATATTTTGTGAATTTTTGAAGCCAAAAGTGACTTAAAATGCATTTTAGCCATTTAAAGGCCATGTGGGCCAATCCCGTGCAACCAACCCACCACACATAAAGGGGTTACACATGTGAACCACCTCACATGTGCAAAAGCTTTCTTCAACCTCTTGAACACCCCATAGTCAATGCCATTGCCATGGTTACACCACTAAAAATGCTTTATTTCTCTCTCCTCTCTCCTCTAAAATTCATGAAAAATATTGAAAATTAAACCTCTATCTTCCATAGGTGTTAATTCCACCAAGAATTTGAAGAAAAGAGCTCAAAATTGGGAGATTCACCACTTGGGTGAATAGTGACCAAAGTGAGTGTGAGTGGTCAAATCCCATTTTTTATTTTTGATAAAAGTAGATTAAGTAATTCTAAGAATCATCATAGCTTTAGAATTTCAATTGGAGCTTTAAATATTTTTTTGAGAATTTTTCTAAGTAAAAAATGGTGTATGTTTAGGGGGTACCAAATCCAAGTGAGGAGAACCAAGGCAATAAGGCTAGAAGTAGTGGAGAAAGGGGTGTACACACACCCTAGGTATGTGGAATAAACTCAAACTTACTATGTCTATGTGTATGTCACATTTGGGTGGATGAACATTGTATGGAATTGCATAATTTTGGGTATAGGCATGGTAATTAGGAAAAATGTCATTATAAGTATGTTATTGGCATTAAAATATTAGGATTGTTAGGTTGAATTGAGAAGAATTGCATGTGTAAGTGAGAATGCATCCTTTGGCTAAAATACGTGTGTAATGGGGTATGGCATGTGTGATCATGTGCTTGATACATTATGTGTGAAAATGGTGTGCAAATGAAGTGTAGAAATTACAAGTAAAATGGAATTAAAATGGTACTTTATATGGCATGAAATTGTAGCCTATTTGAGTAGAAATATATGACTAGAAGTATAGTGTGATGATGTACTCTATATTAGGGTTTTGGTATAAGTATAATGGCATGAAGAAATTATGAAAATGACAGTGGAATAGCACAATTGATGAAAGGCATAAAATACAAAAGTGACTAAATGAATAGTGTCAGCTGTGTAAACTGACCAGATGAATAGTAACTTTGCGATCATGGGGAAAGTTATGGTGACTTGTGTTATTTTTATCTTAAAATGTAACTTAGTGGTAAAATTAGATTTGGGAATGTAAAATATTAAGATTTATGGTTTGAATTAATAAATGGCCTATCAGTTAGACACCTACTAAATGGGTTGACTGGTCAATTAGGGAGTAGCAGCTGCTAGGCAGTTGGTCCTTCTGGGGCCCACTACTATGTGTTGATTGTGGCGGGTGCAGTCGTCTAGGTTGTAACTTGAACCCTACATTGTTGGGTATTGGGAGGCACACCTGGGCTGGTCCTTGCTACCTGTGTATCTGTTTGTGGGTATTGGAAGGTCCCACGGGGCTGATCCCTGCTACCCACCCTTGGTGATGTTGATGTGATTTGCAGATATTGGGAGTGGTCTATGGACGGGTCCTTACTATATGTTAGTTTGGTATTGGAAGTGGTCTATGAATGGGTCCCTGCTATCAGGTGAGGTAGGTGCAACTACCTAGGTCCTAAAAGTGGACCATTGCATAGGATAGTCCCACTATCCGGTGTCTTAAAGAGTTGTCTGTCTGTAATGGGCCTTTGATAATAATAACACTGACTGATAAGCTATTTGAATAATAGAACTTGAATATACACTGGACCTAGAAGAGTTAGGATGAACATGTATGTACGTTGAACATTGCATATTTCTTGTATGTATGCTCAGACATAATATGTTTGATTTATTCCACCACTGAGTTTCATGCTCAGCGTGTCGATGTTTCGATGCATAGGCTGTAGACGGAGCGACGATTAGCACTAGACGTCACTAGTGTAGCTGTCATAGAGTCTTTTGGTACTTTTTGTCTTTCTTTTTGAGTTCTGTATAGATGCACTCATGTATGTAGATATTATGGGTTATGGGATGCCTAATAACTAAAATTGATGTACATGTACAGTTTTATGTGGCAATGAATATTTGTTTATGTATAATTGTGTGCTGGTGGGTCTATGACCCTATAATTTATGAAATGGGTATATTATTATGCTGTGACAGTGTTTCGGAGGACTAGAGGGTCCAAAAGGGGGATGAAACTGAGAAATGAGATTAGAAGTGTTTTTATTTGCAGGTTTATTTGGGGTTAGTTACCAGATTTTCTGTAATTGTCTAATAATTTCTGTTAAGAGTTTTAACGGACTAAAATAGATAGTAAATAGGGAATAAATAATCAGAATGGGATAAAGGGAATGTTTGGTCAACATTGGTCAAACTTGGATAGAAGTTATAGGAAAGGCTCCTGGGGAAATCCTAAAATGGGTGACCTTAGTGGGAAATGACACACCTTGCCTGTTTCAGGTAGAAATGGGTAGGGGGTGTTACACATATTACATAGGAGTTATACTTTTCATAATCCAAAACTTCACTATTTATACCTGGGATACCCCAAAGACAATATTCACAAGCCAAATGATACTATTCAAATCGCGAGAATTTTGAGGTGTTACAATAATTCTTAATAGATTATATTTTAGAGGATAATTTATAATTTTTCTTAAAAAATTTCGAAGTGATGGCCTTGTAAAAGTTAAAATGAAACTCTCTTAGAACTTTCCTTTTATAATATATATGATATGGTGTATGGACCAATTAATTAGTTTGTAAGTATATTTTTAAATTAATTCATTAAAATTGGTTACACAAAAAGCTTAACTTAAACTAGTTCATTATGATCAATTAATCGCTAACCGATTAACCGCTAAAATCAATTACGTTAACCAATATTTTATGTTAACCATTAACAAAACAAGAAATTTTTTAACTATTAACAAAATAAGTAATTTTTAGTATAAAAATGCAATATAAAAATATAATTCTAGAATTACTTTTGAAGATAACAAATATCCCAAACATTATTTCAAAATACCAATTATAGTATTCACATAAAAAAATATTTTAAAATATCTTAACTATCTAATAAAAAAATTAAAATCTTTTTAATCATCAATATTGAGAGATTAGAGTAGAAAATATATTTATGAAGAAAAAATAAAATAGGTTTAGAGCATTTATATATATATATATATATATATATATATATATATATATATATATATGGTAAAAAATTTAATAAAATATATACTAAAGATATAAATAAAAAATATATAAATGTATATAGGTTAAAAAAAATTAATGGTTAACCATTTAAATAAAATCCAAATCTATATCTTAACCTAAAAAAAAGGTTGAAAACCTTAATTTAAATTATTGATTTCGATTAACCTATTTTTCAATTTGAATATAGTTTG
>CANXYI010013173.1:0-10085 GCA_948208565.1 Hura crepitans
GTCCTCCATATAAACATAGGCATAAAATAGATTTATCTTTTGAAAGACTAAGACATTTCATATTTTGTGAAAAATACTAAATCTTTTTATCCTCAAGCATTTGATCAATGTTTGATCGAATTCTTTTGTATATTTTTTGTAACTTTTGTTACCAGATTCCTAACCAAACTTTCTTTGGGAATCTTCACAAGATGGTATATAATTTGTAGCCTATTCTAATGTTATACTTTACTTTAAAATCATATTTACCAAATGCTTCTCCCAATGTATCCCACTTTGGCCATCCTTGAATAGATCATCTTGTGAGTAATCATAAAAAAAGATTATCTTTATAGTTTTTATCAAACTCTTTCCCATTAAGGGTTTGATTTGGAATCCTTTAGGATTCATTGGCTCTTTCATGACTTGAAATGTCACCTTGAATGATTTTAGAGCTTAATGTGCTCTCTTTCTGTGAAAAAGTTAGGCTTTCAAGAATTCCCAAAGTGCCTTTTTCAGCTCTATCTTTGGTGCAAAGCTCAAAATTCTTTCTTGTTACTCCATGTTTGGCAGCAAATTTATCCATGAAATCTGGTGAATGCTTGTCCTTCTGAACTTATGATTTCTCCTATAAGGGTTTAGAGTTCAAGGATTGATCATTTTTACTCTGGGCTTCTCCTTTTTTTCCCCTTACATCTCTCTTCTTTGAGCTAACCAGTTCTTTTGAACTCATTACTGACTTCCTAGAACATTCTGAAGCAAAATTTCCAAGTTGTGCATATGGCCAATAAATAATATCCTTTAATGCTTTTATTTTTCCTGTATTTATAGCACCAAGTCCTTTGCCCTCATTCTTTTCCATTTTTCTTTTAAGGGGATATTCCTTTCTCGAATGCCCTTGCCTCTTACATATCCAGCATTGCTTATTTATGGCAGTATGATCTATCTATAATATCAGAAAGTTTACGTGAAAGAGAACTAGTTATTACATTTTTATTAAAATGAATATATTCAATATCAAATTTGTAATAACTAAACCATTCTTGCAATCTCAAGAGTCTAGTTTGTCTAGCATCTTTAAAGTTCAGATTCATAAACCTCTTTACATAGGTTGAGTTTGTTATGAGAGTAAACCTTTTAGGTGTTAAAAAGAAGTAAAAGGCTTTAATGCCATATTTTGTTGCTAACACCTCCTTTTCATGAACTGGATAATTAGCTCAACACCTTTAAAGGTTCCTGACCAATAGTTACAAATAGGCTTTAATTTTCTTTGCTTAATTTTTAGAATTGCTCCTCAACTCTTATCTGAATCATCTATCTCTAAAACTATATTTTTGTATCAGAAGGTAAATTTTCATTTTTTGTTTTACTTAGATTACAAGGTAAGTGTTTTCATCATCCTAATACCAGGAATTTTTATAAGATGTTTTCTTTGCTATCCTTACTAAGTATTTAGAGAGATCCTTCACAAATTGTCTAGTATAACAAGTCCATAAAATCTCTGTACTTGTTTTCTATCTTCCAATTCGTTAGGGAATTGGGTAATTTTTTTAGAGATATGACTTTGCAGCCATATTTTTGCCTTTAGTAATCTCAATCCCTAAAAATTTTACTCTTTCTTTAAACCATTATATCTTTTTCTTGGATAAAATCATACCTTTCTTTCGAAAGATATAAGTCACTTGCTCAAGGTGACTCATGTTTTATTCTTCATTATTATTGAAGACAAACACATTGTCTATATAGAACCATACAAAATTTCTTTAATGCTTTACAAGTATTATCCATTTTGTATTGAAATATGCCTGGGGCATTCGTTAATCCGAATGGCATTACTAACCATTCACAATTCCTTAAGGAGCATTGAATGTTGTTAAGGGTATCAAACTTTTTTCTATTTTTACCTACCAATAATCACTTTTAAAGTCAAATTTAGAAAAGATGGAAGGCTATTGAAGAGTTACCTTATCTATTACACCTTCTATAATGGGAATATTATTGCCATTTCTTTTGTGCCCTGATTTACCAGATGATAGTTTATAACCATTCATGCTTTTCCTCGCACTTGCTCTGCATGGTTAATTACCATAAAAGTTGGAATAGAATATGGACTAGCACTATCTCTAATCAACCTTTTTTTGAGCAATTTAGGAATTTATTTGTCAAATTCCTCAATCATCTCATTTATGTATGTTATGTTTCTAGCTGTGACAATTTTGCTAGGATCTTTTAGTTCTAATTTGTCTATTGTACCATTTAGAACCTATAATTTTAGTGGATTATCACTAAAATTATTAGTTAATTTAACTAGAAAATTATCCCACTTAGTTCCTGCTAGCTAAATGCTTATCCCATTTAGTTGTTACTAGCTGAATGCTTCTTATAATTAGTCTCCCTATTAGACTTTGTGCTTTAAAGCACAAATTTTCATACCGGGTATCATTCGACTCCTCTAATGCAAACAAACGTTCTACCTATGTTTCATCATATTGTGCTTGCACTCTAAAAGCTAGCTCACATGCTGTAGAACCACACAAGTTAGATATTTTAACAAGATAAAAACTAAATTTAAATTTAAATTTGGGTTTAGAAAGAATTAGGACTTATATTCCTATAAAAGATACATGAAATTTGTCTTGCACCAAAGGACAATTTTTTCTTTGCCCTTTCAAAAATGCATTTCCCAGTATAATATCAGTATCAAGTTCTGGGAATGCCAAAAGTTTGTCAATGATTAACCTTTTTCCTCTTAGGATAACAAACACCTATTTTGCCTCATGTGCTACCACATTTACCTCTGTTTGCCACTCATAGCACCACTAGTTAGGGAAATGGAAGTCACCATTTAGGTAATGCATTAAGTCTTACACTACTAATTATACACCCTGTATCAATTAGTGCATCTAAAGAATAGTCATAATAATAAAAAAATTTAAATAGAAGCTCAATATATATGTTCAAACTTGACTTTTCAAGGCCAAAAGCCTTTCCTAATGCCACCAAAATAAGGGAAACCATTTTTTAAATTTCCTCAAAAGGGATAAAATATTGTTTAGAGATTTTTTGAATCTCTTTTATAGCCTTGGGAATGAATGCAATTTGCCTCATGGCTCTTCTACTTTCCTAGCCTTCATCATCATTTGCATAAATAGGTAGACTAAAATCCTTATAGCCTATAATCCTCTTATTGCTTATAGACGATTGACCTTTTTCTCTCCTAGAAGTTATTCTTGATAGTTCTAGTTCTTTTCTCTTAGAACTTATTCTTAACAATTTTAGTTCTACCTTAGGAATTTTCTTACTCACTGTGATAGAAATTGATCTTCTAAGCATCTGTTCTACAATTCTCAAGTTCTTCATTGGCTCTTCTAATTGCAAGAATATATTCTTTCGTCTTCGAGTAATCTGGGAAGAACTTATGGGTCTTAAGTGCTCTGTTCGTTTTATAACCCAACTTTTGGGCGAACTTAGTTCTATAGGATTTATTTCTTTCTTATGGGACTGTTTGTAGTTATCCAATCCTTTTTCAGATAATTTATTATCTTGGAAGCATTTCTTACTCCTAAATTGGTAGTGTTTATTAGCCTAAAAACTATCATAGTGTGATACACCAATACTTAGCTTAGGAGTTCATTCTATTCATTTTCAATGACTTGATCCCCAAGGTTAATGAATTACCTAAACACCTATCACTCAATGCCATCAAATAATTTGGATAGGTTTGAAACCAAATTCGACCATTAGCTAGGTTTGTCTGCACACCTGATATCAACTGGTCTTTTAAACTTTTTCCATCGCTTGTCTAAGATTGCTGCCACCATAAGGCTATGTGCTAGTAAATTGAACAAAGGGATCAGTCCTACTTGTATAAGCCTTATGTGAATGTATTTATACTCACATTTCACTTTACTAGCCATGTCCCTAATTTTAGCTAGATTGATTAAGGACACATCCAACATTTCTAGTTTTGTACTAGAAACTTGAGCCATTGACTCAAATTAGGAGAATTACAATTGATTTGAAGTTAAATTTGGACTTGCTATAAATATTGTTGATGTCTACCTTAGGCAGTTTATATTTTAGGCATCTCTTAGAGGATTATTCCTGTACCAAAGTATTATCTAAAGGGACTAACTCTTCTTCTAGGGCAGCTTCAGCTTCATTCATCATGAATATTTGAGCAGTCTATAAGTCAAATTCATATATGTTAGTTTTATATTCAGACACTACTTCATAGACTGTATCTATTTTAAAGTCTATATCAAACAGATCTTTTTTATCTATAGGCTCATACACTAGACTCTCATTTTCGAAGAAAATTTTTCTTAGGTTTTCTTTTCATTATTCTTGTGAGGATAAGAATCAACCTTGTGATTTTTTGTGCCACAAATCCAACAACATGAATAGCTATTTAAAGGTTTTCCTTTAGGGCATTTGGGTTTTCTCTTATATTTTCTCTTGAAGATATCTATTTTATAATTCTCCCTAAAGTTGGTTTTTCACATGATAAGCCTAGAAAGTTTATCTAACCTTTTCCTCTCCTTGATATTCTTTTTTTCTATTCCCTTTAATTTTTTTTCTTTGAATAATAACCCATTCTCAATTGTCATGTCCAGATGGACAATCATACCTGCTTGGTACATATTCAATTTGAGAACAATAGCTCTTATTTAAATAAGGAAGATGTTTTGCATCTTGCCTTACTTAGAGCTCTATACATGCCTTTCACATGGCATATTTCATAGCTTGTATTTTCCTCTTAAACCATCTAAGACTTCTATCTTATCTACTTTAGGCCATGGCTCTGGAAGTCTAGTAAAACAAAATTTTGATATGTAATTTTAATTTGCAAATTCGAGATTGTAATAAAATTTTTAGAATTCATATGAATAATTCTCAAAATAACATGTCACAAATTTATAGTTTTATTAAAGCCACTAGAATTACTCTTTCTCTAGGGATTCCATTGATAATAAGAACCTACAAAATTCTCTTTTCAAAGTATCTACTACTATAGCAATCATACCATCTATTAGTAATTTTTTTTATCTATTTCATATGTTTTTTTGTTATTTTTTATTAGCATGGTCCAATACTATTGCGTATTTCCTACCATGGTGGGTTTGCAAATTTCACACACTTGTTTTGGGGTAAAGCTTCTTGACTTTACTGCAACCCTAATCATAGTAGCCTATTCATTTATTCTTTCAAACACCTTTTCACAATCTGAGAAAAGCTGCAAGGCTTATTATTGGCCTCAATGGGTTTTCCTTAGGTATGAATTCTTCTTTCATCATATAAGGGTAGTGGGGTTTGTATAAAACCCTTTTTATAGCTAGAAGCTCATTAAAATTTCTATCATCTATGTGCATTAGAGCTTTATTTACCAAACCTAGAGATTTCCTAAGATCTTGAGCCAAATTAAAATGGTCCAAATTGACATCTTTCTTTTTCGGATGTAAAATAAAAGAAACCATTTTATCTTTTCTTAATTTCTCCACTATTTTTCTAGATTATCTCTTATATATTTCTTAGGTTTTTTCAACCTATGCTCTCTCTCAACTACATTAAGGCTTTTATTCACCAATTTTCCTACCTCACTTGCTAGAGTTTATCTAGCCGCTGGTATGTTTTTAACACCCTCTATGGCATGATAGTGCTTAAGGAGCCTATTTACCTTATCTTCCAAAATTTTTATTGATGATAACCTTAATTAGTTATTAGAGTTTGAACTCTTTGCTTGCCTTCTTATTTTTGTGGCTATTTTAAGAATCACTAGATTCTTCAAGGCCTTTTTGTGCTTTTAGAGGACCAAATTTAATGACATTCATTTAATTTTGGGTTAACCTAAAGTTTAGGGACTAAATGGATATGTGAAGCAAAGTTTGAGGACTGCACGTGTAATTTTAGCACTTTTACTAGCAGTAGCCAATGCCAAGGATTTTTTTGGATACTATTCTCAAAGATGAGGGGGTTTTGAGATACAAATTAAAGTTCAGAGACTACTTAGATATGTGTTGAAAGTTCGATGGTCATGGGTGAAAATTACTCTTTGTAAGATGATGAATTGTAAAGCTAATTTTGTGGCACCACTCTATCTTTCTTAGAGGTTCTTTATAGGTAATTCATCATTTTCTAAATAGTTCTTGATATGATTGATAAGATCATAATTCCATAATATTAGATTTAAATTCTTCGAACATTTTATTCAAAATAACATCAAAAAAATCTAAAAAAAATCAGTAAAAGACAACAATTGCCGCTTTGAAATTCACTGACTTACAAATTATTGAGAAGTAAATGTAACCTGTATATGACACTATCTTTAAGATTTATTTTGCCAATATGAAATAACTTTAAAAATGCAAAAATCCTCTAAAATTTAATAGGCTCTTCTAGTATAATTGTCTTCTAAGTATATGAATAACAAGATTTTTTTTTTGTGTAGACCCAGCAAATAAGAGTGAATATTAAATGTGTGTATCTTCTCTTTTATTTTAAGAACATAGAGGTTTTGTACATCATATGAAAAAATTAATGTTACAGTTGAGAAACCAAAGTAGAAATATTAATTGAATGGAGAAATATTAAAAATTTAATGTTAAAATTATAATGTTAACATAATCTGTATAATATCTAAAAATTAGGACAAAAATTCGAATGTTTACGTTAAGATAATATAGTTAAAAACAATCTACCTAATGATAAGATAATAAGAGAAAAATTAGCTTAAATTAACCACATTATCTTTTTGAAATATTAATTAATTTTTTTTTAAAAATACAATAATTCCCACATATTTCAAAAAGATAATTAATTAGAAGAAAGTACAACAATCCTCACATATTTCAAAAAGATTTATGAAAACTAAGCATAGAACACTTTGCTGGATTAAAATGAGTCTAAATATGTTGAATTTGCTGTCTTTTGGACTATGAACTAGGCCTCAATTGATAAGCCTTAATACAAAGTTATTGGTAAAACTTTTAGTTTCTATGAACCAAAACTCTTTTTTTTTTTTTGCAACATCCTATCAACAATTACACTTTCACAATTCTTGCTGCTAACATTATTTTGCACTAATAGACCATGTGCATATTTGGTAATTCATGAGTGCTATAGAGATTATGCCATAATCTTATAGGAGTGGCCCCACTCCATATTTATATTGGTGATATCATCAAATGTATATTACACCTTATACATCACCCTTAAGGGATATGTTAATCATTAGGAGTACTTAACTTATCCTCTCTTTTAATTCAATTTAGCATTACTCACACCATAAGAAGACACAAATTATTATTGTTAGCAAGATTAACAAGTGACTTGTTATTACCCTTGTTAATCCTATTCATGGGCCTCCAATCATAAAAGTTGTGTTACTATCACTGTTAATTTCTCAAATTAGCATAAGTCCTATTCTCGATGTTTTGTTAATTAATTTTTTTTTCTAAAGGCTTAATAAAAGGATTGACCAAATTCACTTCTGACTTCACATAATCAATTGATATAATTTCATCTTTTAATAGCTACTTAACTACACCATGTCTTCAAACAAATGTGTTTACTATTAGCACTAGAAGTTTTATGCTTAGCAATGGATATTGCTGCTTGGCAATAATAATGCATAGACATAAAAGGTGTTAGTTTTATGTATAATAAAATAATTTCTAAGAAGTTTCTTAACCACTCAGCCTTATTATTAGCTAATTCCAATGCAATAAACTCTGTTTCATAGTGAATTTAGTAATATAGTTTGCTCAGTTGATCTCCAAGTAATTGCGTGCCACCTCTAAAGTTGAATACATAACCACTAGTGGATTTTATCTTATTTGAATATGAAATCAGCTAGCACCACTGTATCCATTTAATATAATAGGAAATTCATTTTACAAAATGTCATAGTTCATGGTACTTCTCAAATATTTCATTAATCTAATTAATGCAACACAATGACTATGATTGGAAATATGTGTATACCTACTTAGCATATGCTATGTTAAGTCGGGAAAAATTCATTAAATGCATCAGACTTTTAGTGATTTGAGCATACTTAGATTGAGCCATATGATTGCCTCTATTTTTCTTTAATTAAGTGTTAGCATCATAAGGAGTACTCACTAGTTTGATATCGAAATGTTCAAACTTTTTAAGAACTTTCTCAATATAACGTTCTTGTGGTAGCACTATACTATCACCTCTCCTTATGATTTTAACACTTGAGATCACACTTACTTCACTCGTGTCTTTCATATCAAATTTAGAAGCTGGAGAACTTTTTTTTTTGCACTATACTGAGACTAGTATAAAAAATGAGCATGGCATCCATATATAAACATATAATTACACACTCACCATTTGCAAGCTTTGTGTATACACATTTATCAATTTTAGCAAAAGAAAAATTTTTGCAAATTAAAATTTGATCAAATTTCTCATGCCAGCTTTGGTGTTTATTTTAAACCATATAATGATTTGAAAAGCTTGTAAACTTTATTTTCTTATCTAGAAACAAGACAACCCTTAACTTGTATCATATAAATTTCTTTTTCCAAATCACCATTTAGAAAAGTTATTGAAGAAATTCTAGTAACAGGAGTAAAAGTGTCAAAATTATCAGTATTTTGCTTTTGATTAAAACCTTTAACAACTAACTTTGCTTTATGTTTTTAAATTAAACCATCAGGGTAATACTTTTTTTTTTGAAAATCCATTTACAGCTAATATGTTTAACTCTTAGAGATAAATCTATCGACAGCCAAGTATTATTTTGCATAATAGAATCAATTTAGGTTACTTCTTTGCAAAATGGAGTATTGGAGGAAGTAATAGAATTAAAATAAGTTATGGTGTGATAGTCCACACTCGACCTATTCTCAGATACAGATGAAGAATGATACATAAATGATATCTAACTTCCATATATTTAGGTTACTTAAAACTTTTCATATAAACTTATGGAACATAAAATCTCATAAACTAATACACAGTAAAACCACTTAACAAGTTTGATTATTCAAGGTCCCTGTGTCAAAAATCTAGTAGCATGATAACTGTCTGGTGACACTATCCCAAATAGTAACTTGTAAAGAAAAGCACCTTTTTAATCCTATACTTCCCAAACTTCAAATCACCACAACCTTCGTATCATCCCAACATACATCATTCTATTCATCATATTATCCATAAGCATCTCATCAATATATAGTTCAGAATCATATCACAACATTGTAACCTATCATGAATAATACTTAATAAACTAAATCTATATAGATACAACCAATAATAAAGATTTTAAAACATCTCTTAATAATAACTTATCAACTTCCTTATCAAAACTCAATCATACATTATCAATGATCAAAGCCATATCTCATAACATATCAATCCGACATTATAATCACTACGATATCATGCAAAAAACATAGCACACATGTACTCATGATACAATCCATATAATGATTATATGATCACATCACTTGAAACAAATAGGGTTATCACCTTTACAACATCATATAAGTGCCCAAACTAATTATAATATCAAAGTTAATACATGCTATAACAACGAATCACTGAAAAACCACTCCACTTAGATTGTCCTTATCTGCTATGACTTGTGAATTCCATGTACGCATGAACTTATTAACCTACATATTACGAAGACACAAATGATGTGTTAAGCTTCATAGCTTAGTGGTATATCTAAGTATAATAAACTTAAACATGCATACATACATCAAATGCATGTATAGTCCATTATTATTAATTTGTCAGATGTATAGGATATTAGAAGATAAGAACACTCTTGCATATAAAGAGCAATTTATATATACATTTTGTTACTATGCATAATATAGGTTTCCCATTAATCATCATGTGAATTTAACTATAACAATGGAGACTAACCATATATGTGCCATCATTTAATACACTTATGTAAATATGTCGCCATAAGAAACATACTTATTAATTGTTTATCATTAATTTAGGTATTTCTACATATACTTACCATATTCCTCCAATTACATGTTTGTTTATTAATAAGTTTGTTTAACATATCCAATACCACATATGATTACTATGTTGTTTAAAACCCTCTTGTA
>CANXYI010013408.1:0-12074 GCA_948208565.1 Hura crepitans
AAACTATAGAGTTAAATTAAAGAAAATAATAAAAAGATAATGCATAACAATAATGAACAAGTAAGAAGAAATAAGGATAGAGACAATTTGATACTGTTCTTTATTGTCGCTTTCTTTATTGTTACTATTCTTTTCTTTTGAACTTCTTCTTGAAAATTTGAATTTTGAATATGAACTTTTATATTCACATTTTCCTTTTCCACAAAAGAGTGCCAATTCTCCATCTCTTAATGAAACCCCAACCATTTGTGCTACTAAGCTTTATTGATTTGCTAATAGATTTTATAGTGCCTCTAATGTTGCTGAGTTGGCTACCCTTGAATAGCTATTATAAATCCCTAGTATTAGGTCTCAACCCATGAATAATAATTCTTCTCTTTTTAGATTCACTAATTGCAAACTTAGGATCCAATTCAAAATTTTATTGCATATCTTTACTTTAAAGAAATATTGGTTGATGCTCATCTCATCTTGCTTTGTTGCCATCAATTCATTCTCCAAAAATTGCAACCTTATCTCATTCTTCTTCAAATAACAAGATGCAAGAATATCCCAACTTCTTTTGGTGTGCTCGTAACTTTTTTATATTTTAAAATATCATATTCAATAGAAATTTTAATAGCATACAAAGCTTTACCAACTTTAGCCTTCTACTTTTGTGCCACATTTACAGATGCTTGTGTGCCTATGACATCAGTTGTTGTAGTGTTGCTTCCATCAATAATCTCCTATAGTTATTGGCCCTCTAAATAAAATCTCATAATAGTCTACACAAACTATAATTGTGATTATTTAGTCTTTTGAATACGCTTATAAGTTAGAAGTCTCTTGTCATTGTGACTTGATTAATTCCTCTTGATTATAAAGCAAGCTTATTCCTCTATCAATCAGCTCCACAGTCTACATTGTGCACGAATAATAACTTCTCTTAGTGTACCAATCACAATCCTAAATCGCTTATACTTATCAATCACAAACACTAATCCCTAATGAACTTAGCTCTGCTTATACTTCTCTATTGCTAACTGACTTGGCTCTGATACCACTTGTTGAATGTGGATGTGGGCAAACAAAATTGTAAAAAATAATCTCAGTATATTAGTTTGAAACTTTTACATAATTTTTATAATTCCTTGTATCACTAATGACACGTACGCTGCATAAAAATTCTCGCTACCATATAATACACCTTACACTCTCACACACATAATTGCTACCCTTTGAGCCAACACACATCATACTTGCACACACTATGACCACATATTGCACACACATACACCTAAAGACCAAATTTCCTTTTTATACTGCTTGGTAGTCAGTTACTTGCTAATTTTGTAATATATTATATATTTTTTAAAAAAATTTTTACTTAACTTAACTATTAAGTAACCCATAGAAAATAAATTTGCTCTAACATCCAACAATCTATGTCTTACTGTTAACAGATAACATTTCATTCTAGCTTTATGGAAAGGAAGGTTCTCAGTATAGAACAAATATGGTTTAATGGAAGATTGACCTTAAAAAAAGGCAATATTGATTTGGTGGTTAGAAGATGTAGCCATGATTCTATGGATATCTCAAAGTGGTTAAACCATAGAAAATGAGACTTGCTTTGATACCAATTGCTTGTGCCATAGTGTTCAAACTAAAGGGAATTTCAATATAAAGAGCTTTTGGCCAAAACAAAAATCAAGTTTTCTGAATAAACTTTAAATATACAAGATTTTAAAACTTCTTTTTGGAAATTTGGAAACAAATCAACTTAAGCCAAAAATATTTCTTTTAAGCACTTAAAAATTTTTTGTTTAGAAAACAAAAATCAAGATTTTTCAAACTTTAAGAAAATAAAGTTTTCAAATTCAGAAATACAAACAAAATTGAGAAGAGTAGAGAAGAAAAGCTTGCACAAGAGATTTGTAGTATTCACTACCCAAGCCTATATCCATTCCTCAAGCTAACACACTTGAGAATTTCTCCCCTCTCAACTCTTTTGTTTTGCAAGAGTTAAAGCCACTTTATAAATTTAAACAAGCTATCAGCAACCTTATTATAAAATAAAAAATTGCAAGACACTTGCTAACTTTTTTATAAGGATCTAGCACTTTTACCCAAAGATAATTGTTTACACAATGATTTTTCTTCATATAGAATAATTACAACTCAAAAGCTATAACTAAACTTGACGAATGATGCATAAAATATGAAGCACAATATGTGGAAGTATAGAAAATGACTTAGAGTTTAGATCTCTTAGAGATAGAAGTTTTTCAACACTTATCCAACTTGTTCCCAATCACAAATGAGTCATATTTATAATTTTGAACGCTTTATGATAGTTGGAAAACAAAA
Organism: Hura crepitans; assembly: GCA_948208565.1. Taxonomy (NCBI): domain Eukaryota; kingdom Viridiplantae; phylum Streptophyta; class Magnoliopsida; order Malpighiales; family Euphorbiaceae; genus Hura; species Hura crepitans. The sequence goes on from CANXYI010013408.1 coordinate 2,353, forward strand.
TATAGCCATTAGAAATAAAACAATCACTTTAAAAAGTTATTATTATTTTATCTTTTAGTCAACTCTAATAGTTTAGATCAACAGTATAAAAACATTGTGTACAGTAGAAACAATTGATTTAGAGTTAGTTTCTAGACTCTTTTTAAGCCTATTTTCAGAAAAGCTTTTAATTGAAATCTTTTCATGCAAACTTCTAATACTCGATGCATAAGTGAGTGTGTGATATGCTTAAATTTAATTTTACATAATAAATTCTACGATCTTCATTTTTTTTTAAATTTCTTCAAATAAAACTTCCAATTGAATTTTCTTTCTCATACAATTTGATTTCACTTTGAGTATTACGAATGTCTTCGCTTAGAGCATAGGAAGAACTGAAATAATAAAGCACAAAACAAATATCTAAAAATAACTAAAGATTTATGAATCATTAAAATATAAATTCCAGCATTTTTAAGCCATCTATTGGTTAATTCTTTTATAAAAAATATTATTTAAATTTTTAAAAATAATAATTTAAACAAACGACAACAATAAAAAAATAAATGTAATTAATTTACAAACATAAATGTAAAATATTTTTCACTATTTTGAATGTTAATTTTATTCTTATCTTAAATTATAGATGTGAATATGTTATCCTATAGAAAATGACTATTTTAGTAAATTAAAATTTAGATCGAATTAAATTAATTTATTTGATAATTGCCTAACCCGTGATTCAATGTGATATCCTTTATGTACAATATGATTATTTTCAAGATATAAAAATTTCTCATTACTGAAAACTTATCTACAATGCAAACGTAAGTAAATTTTGAATATTTGAAAATATCACAATTAAAAATTAAATTTGATAAAATTTTAAAAATAATATTTCAATCACCAATTTTAAATATATTTATGATTGAAAATAATTCGGAATTAACAATTTCAAATGGGACAAAATTTATGAATTCAATAGATTTGTTTTGCTAAATAATACTATTAACTAATATAAATCAATAACTATATTTTTTACGATAAAATATCATAAAAAAAACACTAAAAATGCACTTTTTTGGCCTTTAAAACTCTTGCTTAATTATTAAAATATTAATGGAAGCCTTCTATTGATTCTTATGAAAGGAACGGTCCCAACCAAGACTGAAAGTAATGGCTAGAAATTGTGCAATAACATGTGCCCGCTATCATCGTTCTCTGTTTTTATTGTGTTCCAAAACTTTAGATGAAAAAAGTTTTTCCTCTTGTACATATATTTATAGTGTTCCTAATTAATTATAAGTATAGAATTTAGCCATCAACAAAATTCTTTTTTAGTTCATCTTTGTTAATAATATAAAATTAAAAAATTAATTTTGTTTAGAAAACTTTTCATCCCATTCACACTTTTATATATATTAATTTTATGTGCACATGCATGACAAATATTTTTTATAATATATGTGCATTTTTATAATATATGTATATTATTTTTTATTAAAATTACAAGACTTAATTATTAAAAAATAATAAAATAAGAGTTAAATATATATTACTCTACTTATGGACATGTGTATACTATAATATATTATGTGCCTTGTAAAATAAAATTAGAAAAATATTAAAAAATATAATATTAAACGAATAAAAAATAAAAAAATTAATATACATTGCTATTAAAATATAATTTTATAAAAAGTCAATTTCCTAAAAAATCCATTAGAGATATAAGCATTTAAATTTAACTATAAGTGTTCAATTTAATTATATTATGTTATAAGAATTTTATACCAATCAAATACCTTTTATTATTTTTTTAATATAATTAACATATAAAGTGTTTAAAAAAATTCATATATATCTATATGAAAAAATAATTTTATAAATATACAATTAATTGATTTAAGTAATAATTGACAAAATTTGAATGAAAAATAACTATAATACATTAAGAGCATAAGTATATATATGTGTGTGTGTTTGTGTGTATGAGAGATAAGATAATTTTTACATAAGTTCTAGATATTTAAATAAAGTAAGTAAAGTTTTAGCTTTGTTTATTTTCATATATATTAACTACTTTTTTTTATTTTTAAGAAAGTATTTCAATGGTAGAATTGAAAATTTTTGAATTCCAATTTTTACTTCCACTCTTCTTTGTAAAAAAATATTTTTAAAATAAAATGAATATATAAAAATATGGGATATAGTTATTAACAAATCAGGATAGTTTCGAATTGAAAATAGCACATTGAAATTACCAAATTAAACTAAAACACATTAAATAAGGAAAAAATATAATGATTTTTTTATCTTAAGATTGAAAAATAAAAAAAAACCACAATTATTAAGCTACACTTTATATTAACTTAGCTTATAACATTTAGCAAAAACATTTAATATTTTTATGTTATATAATTTTTTTATCTAAAATGAATAAATTTTGAAACATCACTAGGTCATTATATTGAAAATTGAAATGTATATAACAGTTAAGAAAATATTAAATCAAATTATAAATTTAAGTGGCTATAATATAAGATATATTTTTCTAAAGATCCAAATTTTATATGTCAAAAATACATAGATTAAAGATGACTAATAATTCAAAATAAATAATTAGAAACGTAAAGTAAAAAATGCTCTTTTTTCTTAGAAAAAATGTTCATGAATATTTAACTATTGAAATTAATAAAGTAGAATCATATAAAGGGCCTATTTAGTTCAATAGTCTGAAGTAGCTAATAATCAATAATAGTTGCTAATAGTCAATAATCAAAAACTAATAATGAAAATTTGTATGTATTTATTATTAAATTATTAAGGAATACTCTATATATATGTAAAGTATTTTTATTTTTTTTAATATGTTACCTAATATAGAAAGAATAAATTTAAAAAATAATTATATGCATAAAATGTTGTGGAATATTCCTATTGTGCATAACTACAAAGTATTACTATATTAGTTATTTACTTTATAACAGTTTTCTTATTCAATTTTGTTTTCTTATCAAGTATTCGTACCCTATATATACCCATTATAGGTGGTTAATAAGATACAACAATAATAAGTGAATACATATTTCTTACTTTACTATATATTTTCTTGTCTTGTTCTATTTATTTACAATATGTTAGCAGCACGATTAAGTCTCTATCAAACAGTAGAAAACTGATTAAGTCTCTGCCAAAAAGTTGGAAACTGATTAAGTTTTTACCAAACAGTTGGGAGTTGTTGGTTTACAATAACCCTGCTCGAGGGAATGGAAAAGGTTACACAAGAATTAAGCAGTAGGCAAATCAAACCTTTTATATTTGTAGTAAACATAAAATAGTTCAAAATTGATTTATCATCTAAGAGTTCTTATAAATTTAACTAAATTAATTACGTCTTGTATTTAACTATAAATATTTTAAATCATTTATATATTAACATATTATATTTTTTAATGAGCTTTTTTTTATGTCGTACATTAAATATTTTGTGCTAATCCTAAAAAAAATTTACGCAAGCTAAACTTTTATCATTTACCCCAATTTCGGCAAAGTGAATTTATCATGTTTACTCTTTTTAATATATATTCTTGCTTTATTTTATCATGAGCAATGTATTAATGATATACATTTTGAAATTTATAGCATCAATATATTTTATATAAACCCTTTTAGTAGGTAATATTTATAATCTATATCATTTAAAAGCTCCTAAAAAGCTATAATGTTTTTATATTGATACAATTTATTTTAAATATATCTAAAAAAAATTTATTGTTTTTTGGAAGATATTCGTAGTCATAAATATCACATTGAGACTAAAATGGGATATATTGAATATTTTATATGACAATTTGTATCAAATAAGTAATATAATCTTGAAGATTATTTAAATTTATTATAATATAAATATTAATAAACTCGAAGGTTACTAATTGCTACAAATAGTAGGAAACCTGAAGTTTACTTAAAATAGTAATATTAGTAATAAATCTGAAGTCTATTGGTTATTACTAATATTAATAAACCCGAAATTTACTCATTGCTAATAGTATTAGTAGATCCAAAGTTTACTAATTGGTGTTAATATTAATAATTCTAAAATTTACTTATTGACACAAATTTTATATGTAAACTTGAAGTTTACTTATTGATACAAATTTTGTATGATGAAAAATATGTTATTATCGTAAACCTAGAGTTAAAATATTAAAATACAATTGATTATATGGCATTAACTGGTTCGACCATCCCTGGTCAATTATAATACATTAATTAGAGAATTGATATGCATAAAGAACCAGAAGATATTTTAGTTTAAGAAATTCTCATGGTGTTAGTTGTTCTCAAGAAATATTAAAATATCACTAGCCAATAAAAGGGATTAAATTCCCTTAAGTCTGGAATACATAACTTAATGAATATGGGCCCACTATCCACTATATGAACCATTTAAATTTTATATGATTTGATAGATGCATCTATAAAATGGTCATATGTATGTTTATTATAAACTCACTACCTGTAGTTTGTGAAATTGTTTAAGAAATGCACAAATTCCAAATTATATGTTCAATATAGTTTTTCTTGATAATATTAGTGATATTATATTACATGTTTCAAATGCTTATTTTATATTAATAGAGGTTAAAAAATATGTTATATATGTTTATATTCAAAACTCTAGTAAAATTATTGAATGCCTCCAATTAATTGCTAGATAGTTTTTATAAGAATAAACTCCCATTTTCATATGGGACCATATATTATGTCATTGAAAATAATAAATTTTCCCTCATTATAATTGATATTTGTTTAAAGATTGTAATTTTGATTAAAAGTTCTACGAATATCAGAGGAAGAAATAATCTGTTGAAAATAGAACAATAAATATATTATCAAGAATAGAAGTTCAAAAGATCCTCATATTATAAACCAGAAGTTTCATATTGTGAACTAGAATTTTAAAGAATCACCAATTATGATATAAAATATATTTATTGATTTACAAAGATTTACTAAATCCCATGTATAGCATTTGTAAAAAGCTCCGATTAAAAGAAATATCCTAATAAGATAATATGTTATGTAATATAAAATAATCGGTTCCAAAAAAATAAATCCTTAAAAAGGAAAAGAGCAAAAATTAATATGGTCATATTATGGAGGCATGTACTCTTGAAGAGGCCCAAGACATAACTAAATATTTAAACTTTAGAAATGGTTTAGATGCCTAACAATTACAAAGAGATCTCAATATGTTATATCACTAAAAGGAATCGAAAAGATATAGTTGTCGACAACAAATCTGCATATAATATTGATGTTTATATTTTTAACAAAGTGAGGATCTTAAAACTAAATCTATTGATAGCAAATGAAAAGACACGATTCAAGTAAAATTGCAATTCATCTTCAAATATGAATATTTTAGACATGTAGTCCAAATACTCAAATATGAATATATGTTGAGTATATATTGCTATTATAGTATATTTATATGACTCACTTGATAGTGAATTTATATGAAAATCCTTAAAGGATTTATAATGCCTAAAGCATGTAAATATCCTTGAAAGTATGATTAATTCAAATTTCATATGATCTAAATTGTCTATATGATATAGATTATAATCGGTTGATAATTTAAATATTATTAAAACTGCTGAAGAGTTAAGTCATTTATTATTTAATGAAATATTTTGAAAAGTGACAGGTTTTAAAAATCAAAGTTTATCTTGACTTACAGATCGAGTACTAATTAGTTATTTGAACCTTTTACAACTAAGTGAATATGTATTTTTCTATTTCATTGAGGACTGAAGTGGTTTGTTTTCTACCTTATATTCTTTTTTGGTATGAAGTACCATATCTTATTAATTGTTATTAATTCATTTTATGCATACATAAAGTAATCATAAAGTTATTAATTATAATTATGTGTTATTTGGATAACTTTTAGTTGTCTTATCAATGTTTGAACTATCTTTTAGCACATTTATTTTTAAGTAATGCTTTATAAATAATTGAATAAGTTAATGTATCTACTTGTAATAGTTATTATTTGATGATTATATTACATATATATCATGAAGTTCGGTTTAGTGTATTTACTCCATTTCCTGAAGTGAATGAAGTAATGCATGATTACAAATATATCAATAATCTTTTCAAGAAAATAATAATTTCTATTAATTTAAAGTTAATAATAATCTTACTATCAGAAGTGGAAAATGATTATAGTTTTATCACCAGAAGTCAAAGATAACAAGATTGGTGAAACCATTTAAGAATTATATGGTTAAGTATATGTTATACACATGACCATACTAATTAAGTTTTTATAAAATCTTTATCTAAAGAAATGAAAAAAATGGAGATGACTATATATGCATATGGAGGTACATCTATATCATGCAGTTTTTCAAGACAAGTATTAGATGTTGTTTCTTTAATCAATGCATTAATAATTATAATGCATATTTTAAGAATATATACAGAAGATATGTATTTAAAATATCCAGAAGATATATAATTCATATATCTAAAAGATATGATTTGTTTAAGAATTATATATATATGATCTTAAATATTTGAATTGTCATTATCATTGGGAGAGGAAAATACATGTTGTACTCTTTTCCCCTTAACCACAGTTTTTGTCCTATTGGATTTTCCTAGTAAGATTTTTAACGAGGCAGCTCACTATGTATTATAGTATTGTGTACTCTTTTTTCTTTACTAGATTTTTAGGGTTTTTCCTAGTGCGGTTTTAATGAGTCACATATTTGATCATGGATATTTTAAGGGAAGCATTATAAATTTTATAAATTATAGATGTCCATGAACTCTCAAATGTGATGGTAAGGCTTGTTGTAAAAAAATGGTAAATGGCCATAATCATATGTTAATTGTTGTCCCTGAAAGACATCTTCATATGTTGTTGACCATTCCTGAAAGGCATATTGTAAGTTCAATTGCCAATCAATCTAAATTATGCTAAAAGCATGAGAAATTTATTAGTGCAAATTTTATTTTTTTAAGGAAAGAAAAAAAACCTTCAAAATGATACTCTAAAGAGGTTAAAAGCAACATATATCAATATTTTTATATTTATAAAGAAGCAACCTCAGAAGTGGTTTCAATATCATTAAACTATGAAATTTTATTGAATCTAGAAATATAAAAAATAGATGAAAATATTGATAAAGTATTTGTTTATGCAATATCTTATGAAATGATCAACAATAATGAATTTCTCAAGTTATAAAAAAATGTCAATTATGTAGTAATTGGCTAAAAAGAAAAGTGAAATTAAGGTTACAATAGATTCATTAGCTAGATATAACATATATAGACCAGTAGCTCAGGCACCAGAAGTTGTCAAATGTATTAGGTATAAGTTTAGTGATATTATTAGCCATATCCAATATTTCAAAAATATCAATTATTCATAAAACATGCTGCATATGCATGTGGTTGAGAATCATAATTCAACACATTAGAGGAATATGTAAATTAGCCATAGAAAGCAAGCTAAAACCATTACATGAAAATAATGCAGCATGCAACTATTGCATATGAAGACATGGTTGTATCAAAAATGTTAGAATAAAACATACATCAACAATTCTTTTCACTTATGGACTCATGAAGGAATGACATATCAATATTTGTAATTCATTCAAGTGATAACTAAGCAGAAAAGCAATGCCAAGTTTAATTTTCAAGGGCATAGGGATAGAATTGTAATGCATTAGTTGAAAGACTTATTGTGATCATCAATTATATTTTTGAGTAACTCTTGTTCCTTCATTAAGTTTTTATTTCACTGGATTTTACTTAATAAGGTTTTAATGAGATATATTATAGTGTATAGTCATTAAAAGAGAAGTGTTGTGGAATATTCCTATTGTGGATGACTACAAAGTATTCACATATTAGTTACTTCCTTTATAACAATTTTCTTATTCAATTTTGCTTGCTCATCAAGTATCTCTATCCCTATATATCCATTATAGGTGATTCATAAGATACAACAATAATAAAATAATACATATTTTTCACTTTACTATATATTTTCTTATCTTAATCTATTTATTTACAACATAAAAATATTTTTTATTGTATAAAAAATTAACATTATAACTGTTTTAGTTATTATTTGTAAGATTTTAATAAATATTATTTATTTTATTAAAAATAATATATGTTATTTTTTAATGTAAAAGAATAATGTGAATGCATATATAATTTGTAATGAATAAAATATGTATTATAATTTAAATAAAAAATAAAATACAATTGGCTATTAATTGATTAGAAAAAACTTCAAAGTGGAGTTTTTAAAATCTAAAAAGTTTATCAAACACGTTTGAAATAACTGTTTAGTACAAAATTAGCTACTCCAAACCTTTAAACCAAACACTCTAAAAAAATAAAAATAAAATAGTCATAATAAAAGGGAATGAAGTGAAACTCTCAAAATTAGAAATTAAAAATACTAACCAGTATAAGAGTATTACAAAAGATTATTATAAAACAAAAATTAAAATATCATAAAAAAATTAAAATTATAAACAATACATAAAAATTGTCATTTAAGTAAAAGTTATATAAAATTCAATAAGAGTATTAATTGAAAGTTTCATAATAATAAAAAAATATTTAAGGAAATATAAAAGAATAAATAAATCTATAATTAAGTAAAAAAAAAAAAACTAAAATTGCAATTAATTTTTTTTAAAAATCGGAATAGGAAGTACTTTATTAGCATTGTTTTTTGACACATTCTTGCGTTAGGGTAGTATTTTATTAGTATTGAAATCGTAATCTATCTTTTCACGTTTTTGCAAATAATATTTCACAACTTTATTTTTTTAATTATTAGAAAAAGTTAATCTTGTCTAATAAAAATTTTCATCGTTTCCTAATTTTATATATAATATAGAAGTATAGTAAAGGAAGTGGAATGAAAATAAATGAGATTTACTTTACTTTACTTTTTATTATTTAATGGTATTAATAAAAATTAAAGAAAAATGAATTTATTTTAAAAAAATAAAGAAGTAAAATAGGAGGTTAACTCTATTTACTCTCTTTTATCTCCAATTAGGAGAGAAATAAAAGTGGGGATATAAAGTAAATAATTACTCTCATTTGATTTAGTTTTCTTTCTTATTTTTTTATTCAAATAAAAGAAAGTAAAGTAATTTTACTTCATTCTACCCTCAGTTACTCTAATTTCACTCCAAACAAACAAAAATTTAGTAAAAATTACAAATTATTATCGGAATTATAGCTCTATTGATAATTAGCCTTCAAAATTATATATAGATATATATACACATTAGATAATGGAGTTCATTAAGTTTTATGTTATATTCAATTTTGAGAATTCTGTTAAAAAATTATTAAAATTAACTGTTTTCTTAAATTTTAAGATTTTTATTACATTTTGTTCCATTCTAAAAAATTATTAACCTAATTATTTAAGTAACAACATCATCAACAACAACAATATAAATAATGTTTTCTCCATTTATTATATTTTTTACTAATTTTTAAATCTTTGTTATACTTTCAGTTTTTTAATATTTATGACATTTTTTATTTTTAAATAATATTTAACTATACGTTAAAAATAATGTGTTAAATAAATAACTTAAGTTTAATAGCGTTAAAAGTAGGATAATTTGAATTTAATGTGTAATAAAATAATTATACAAAATCTTAACAAAATA
>CANXYI010013803.1:0-13090 GCA_948208565.1 Hura crepitans
ATCTACTATCTTCTGCCTACATATTGGAAACACCGACATGCTGAGTATGCACTCAGTGGTGAATTTAATGTAATATGAATCGTATCATGCACAAATACAGCATATATTATGCAGATCTTCTAGCCATGTATGGTTGCGTTATTTATAATTCCCAATATGAATTACTAGCCATAAGCCTAAGTCAGTCACATAATATTATATTTAAATCATTGTGTTCTATGATGCATTATGATTGAAGCCATTTAATTTTATTCCCTTGTTACTATGTATTCTAATTAAGACATATAACTCTAGTTTCAATATTATATCTACCTACCCATTATTATTTCTTAGGCTCATACTCAAAAAATAACACATTAAAACACTGGATAACAGGATCCAACTCGTGCAGTGGCTTACATTTTGGACCTCAGTAGCTGCACCTACCTATCTCCACCGAGTAACAAGGATAAGTTCACAAGAACCTCTTAACACTGGAGTGGCAAGGATCAATCCTACTAAACCTCTCGACAAAAGGGATAGTAGGGATCAACCTTGATAGACCTTCAATATCCTAACATTAGTAAATAGTATGGATTAGCCTATATAGACTTCCCAATATCTAGAACAATATGGGTAGTAAGGATCAACCCATGTAGAACTCCTAATACCCAAAATGTGTAAGGTTCATATTTATAACCTCGACGGCTGCCCCTGCCATACCAAGAAAATAAGCAATAATCCATATGGACCAATGCCACTAGCAGTTGCTAACTTCTTAGTTGACCGATTAACTTATCTAGAAGGTGGTCTAACTAATATGGGCTAACTCCCATTTATCATCCATATTGCTCATTTAACTCAATTAATTTCATGTTTACCTTACTCATTTTATCACCAATATTATATCATTTAGGGGTACATATGTTCATAATAATTAAGCCCTTACTCTAAGTTTCTTAAGGCATATCTTCCCCATTATTCCATTTAACCATTTGCACATAACCATTCTCATTGTATTATAATATTGGCATTGACCATTCTTATCATCATTTCTCTAAGTCTAGTCACTTATGTTTAAGTTAAATAATTATCATGTTATTTCAATATCTTACTATAATACCACACTACCATTTTGCTCACACACTTAAATTTTCAATTATGCCTTAGTCTACTTACGATGACCACACACTTTTAAGTCCATAAATACTTCAAATACCTTTTAGCCTTGTGAACATGTACCAAGTAAACAAACCACATACCATTTAGCCATCTCTTGCCATTACTTATAAACCTAATTTTCCATCCATTTCACAACATAATCATTTTTTCCACTTCATTGCTATCCCATTTGCAAAACATTTACATTTCAATCATACACGTACACACACATTCACCTTTAGCCTATCATTCAACCATACTCACTTCACACACATACACATTATATTTTTATGTTTTCTTTATACATTTAGGCTTGTTATAATCCCTATACCACAGATGTACATTTACCATATGTAAACACATGCACATGCACTTGATGTAACCATTCCATACACACATTTACACATACATATGTAATAAATGATCACTATACAATGCATATTACATTACATTCACTTACAGTGGACTCTAATGCACTCCAAATCTATACTTTAGGGCTTATCTTTTCCTTCCTCTAATAAATCCTTCCCTTTGTCTACAAACATATTAGGTTTTTAGCTTTAAAAATTCATAAAAAAATCCTATATATATACAAATTGAAAAATAATCACATACACATTATCTATACACCTAATACTACCTAAATAAAATTTGAAACCTTGAAAGAAATCACTTACTCTTAAAAAGTGCACTATTCACCAAGTGCTTAAATCTCCTCAAACAAGCACTTTTCTTGATTTTTGTTAATATATTTATGTTCAGCAGGTTAAAGAGGCAAAGTTTGGTGGATCACCTTGAAGAAATCACTTAATTCTAGGGTTTAATTAAATAAAAATGAAAGAGAAAAAGGGAGGGAGATGTCATCGGCCATGGAGGAAAAATGGGAGGTGGAGGAAGCCTTTCACACATGCGAAATCCTATATGTGCTCCCTTTTATATTATGCACATGGAAGGGTCAGATCATGCCATGTGGCAATCTGATGGTCCATATTAATTCAAATCATGTTTTAAGCTTTAAAAATTCAAATTTAAGTCTAAGGCCTCTAAAATTCATGTTTTTAGTGCCAAAAATAAAAAAAAAAGTCTCAATTAGGGGACCCGTTAAATCTCGAGTTAAAATTCCAAAGGTAACTAGGCTAACTATTCACTCGTATAATTAAGAAATTTCAATTAAATATCAATTAACCTCAGAAAATTCTAATTCTTTCACCATTGGACTATTTAGAATTTTTGACCTTTACAGTATCTATTTTTAGATCCATTTGGGCACATCCTGAGCACTTTCCAACATGATGCAAACTAAGGTCATTATTCACTAGATTTTAGCATGAAATAATTTATTAGTTCTACTAAAAGTGTTAATTATTTCATTGTCATCATTATTTTACCTATCAAAGATTTATGACTAGTACTTCCCCTCGATCATCTCATGGTGTCTTTAATACTCGAAAAGCACTATTCATGCCTCAAGAAGTGTTATTCATGAAATTGGGATTCTTAGGTGTTACATGATCCACTTTTCGCTACCCCAATTTGTAACCTATGTATTAGCAACAAGCCAATGCGTAGAGCAAAATGCTTAGTGGTGTATTCTAAAATAATGAATTATACTTGTATATCCTTTATAATTAATTTCAATGACTCTAATAAATCGTTACATTTAGCTCTTTTAGGTTGACTTCTATCTTATTCATATAACTACAGTTTATGTCTTATAATAGATCTTATTTGTTACTATAACTTCTATTCATCTACTCTTATGCCCTACTTATATAGTGTATTCAATCTACTTATATCTTATTAAAGTTTCTTGTATCTTCGGTATATTCATTTATAAATCTCACTAGTGAGTCATGTAAGCTATATTTCTTCTATTTGGTATAATTACAAGTAATTATATACATGATATATCCCCTTTCTTATATTATATTTCTCTTTTATTCTATTATATCATATACATCTATCTTGTTTCAGTATTTTGTATGTTAATCACCTACTTGTTCACCAAATATAAACTTTTCCTAATCCTTATATCTTTTACATATACATATACTCTATCAATGTCTTCATATATCATTTTCAAATTATTGTCATTTGACTATTTAAGTTATATAGATAATTATTTATCCTTCTTCTATGGTGTCTTGTATATAAATTCACAACTTCATGTATTTATAATGACATGTAACACTCTTATACATCCCTTTTAGGAATTTACATATAAATCTTACTTGTGTTCTTTTGAGGTGACTATAACTTGTATCTCTTTCCCATATTCTTATATACATGTATAAATAATTGTTAATTAGGTTTACTTGCAATGTGTCATTAGGTGATCTTACTATCTATTCTTAGTATAAATTTATTCAATTAAGGGTTCTTAAACTATGATTTAACATTCAAATTTCATTTAATATTCAAATTTCATTTATTTATTATGTTATCATTTCTATCATATCTCGTATCAGTGTAACTTATTTATTTCATAACAATTTTTATTCCATATAATACATCTATTTAGATTTGAACATTGTAATCTTTCTTGTATTTATTCCATTTGCATAACTTTTAGTTTTTAGATCAATTAACCTGTATCTTTTTCATATTACCTTTTACCCTTAATAATCTTATATAGTTATCCATGCCAAGATAACAGGATAAGTAACATGTAAGACACCGAAGTGTCCATGTAGCAAGTAACATGTAAGGCACTACATGCCTAAATAGCCATGTAACATGTATGGCACAGTGTGTTGAGAATCCATATAATATGTAAAAGCCCTATAACACATAAGTATCGAAGTGTCAATCAAGTATTCCCTAGTTGACCGGTCAGCCTATCCTAACCACAACTATCTAGATTATTAGGGCATACTAACAATTAAAATTTTATCATATTTAGTCTTTCTTTTGTATACATATTTAAATTTACGATTTAACATGTCATGTTCACATGAAACTAATTATATTCTTATTACATCTATTTATTTATTTATTCCATTAAAATATTTCTTATAAGCACTTTTGGTCATTTATCATATATTATTAGTTATTATTATTCTTGTCACAACTTATACTTTTATTTCTATATATACATACATGTATTCACATATATTCTTCTCATTACTGCCTTATGAATTTAGTTTAATCTTTTACTAACACCTATTTATGTATTTACTTCCTTTTAACTTATACTTGTACATTTATTAAATTGTCATTTATTATCTCTTTTATTAAATTCCCTTTATTTCTTTCATATATACTTTTAACTTTTGCTCTTAATTATGTCTCCATTTATTTTACATCTTCTTTTTCATTTATAATTTCAACATTTATTTTACATAATAGAACTTTATAACTTTCTATACCTATTTAATAATAAAAATGTAAATGTATTTTCTTAATCCATGTATTGATATTTTCTCATTTAATCTTTTACTCTTTATCATATAATCTTTCATTATCTTATAACTATATTTCTTTAATTGTATGTATGTCCTTTCCTTGTATCATTTACATTTTCCTATAGTCAATTTTACTTTCTATTATACCTCTTCAAAATATTTCATATTATGTCTTTAATTATTAATTATTTATTCTTATAATTCCATTTATTTAAGTTTTATTATCATTCTTATATATTCGAATCATTTCCTTCAATGGACAATTTAAGTTGTAATTTATGATATTATGTATACATGTTAATTTTATTTACTTAATTAATATAAATTATTCTCTATATAATTAATCTTACTTTACTCTTATTATATAACCTTATTTAATTCCTTATACACATTTTTATTCACTATTTATATTATCATGTATTCCTATTACTTTCTTTTATTCACATTTTATGCTACAATTTTATAACAACATATATGAGTATTAATTCTATCTACTTATACATTTCTATTCCTCCAATAACTATCTCACATTAAATTTTTTTTATCATCTAAATTCATACATTCTTTTATTAACTTAATTACTCTTAAATAATATCTAATTAACTTATTCATTGTTTTTATTCACTTTTAAATCAAGGTTTCTAATTTATACATATATCTATATATTTTATCTTTTATGTAAATAAATTTTTACTTCAAGTAATGCAAATGTATCCTTTATTTCTCATGTAACTAAACTTTTATTTGATATAATACACATATATCTTTTATTTCTTATATGACATCTTTAATTGTTTATATACTTATTTCCATATGTTCATATAGCTTCTAATTTTGTTTTCTTATTATTTAACAATTATTATACTAATTTCTATGTTCATTTCAATGTAATCAATGTAAATCATGTCATTTTTTTAATATAAACTATCTACATCTTTAACATACTTTTATACATAATACTTTAATTTACTTATATTTTTCTTCTTATGATTTTAAGCTATATTATCTAACACATTACACCCATATGAAATTTTTGGATTTCATAATAGAAATTACATGCAAGTATTAAACCTTTACTTCTATATGATTTAGCCCTCTTGCTAAAAAGGTAGTTGCATCAATTAACATATAATTATACATAAATACCTTAATCTCTCTCACTTTTAGCTAGATGTATATTTCGGCCCAGATATAACTAGGGGTAGACTTTTTCTCTTCATGTGTTTCTTGTCTAAAATCCTCTAATTTTATCCTAATTATGATTCCACACCATCACTATAATCCAATCAACTAACATTTGAAAAGTTCACAATTTACATGAGCTTAAATAAGCAAAAATCCATAAAGGTAGAATACACTTACCTCTTTTGCAAGCTTTTTTCCACCAAATCCATCTAATAGCTCTTTAATTTTCCTTTAATTCCTTTATTTCTTCATTTACACCTTAAGTTCTTCAACTTCTATATTCAACCATAAATAATCACTTATAATCCTCAATTAACTTAATAAATTACATAATTGGAGGATCAACTTACCACTTCTTAAATGTCCTCAAATACTCATTTTTCATCTCATTTCTTTCTCTAAAATCATCCATTTTCATACATCTTCAAAAGGTTAGCAAAATATTTTGGAGAAAACTTTCAATTCAATGTGTTATTTTGATGTTTAATGGTGGATTAACAAAATAAATTTTTAGGGACATGGAAGAGAGAATTTTGGCTATGGAAAGGAGAAATAGAGGTGGAAAAGGCTAAAAATTATGTCATTATTTTATGTTCAAAACCTTTATATACTTGTACACCAATGGCTAAAGGGATATACATGTATGGCTAAGATTAATCTCATGTGTCCCTAATTTCTTTTATATTATTTTTTTTCATTTTATTTTGGATGGCTAAGATCTCATATATTACTATTTAATCTAATGGCCACCATTGCTCCCTACATAAAAATCTCATCATGCTTATCTCATAAATTTGTCATTTTCTCTATTTAATTTTCCCAATTTATTTTTAATAGTTCCACTTGTAAATAAATTATGGCACATTGGTTTTTGTGTTCTTTTAATTATTTTAGTATCAAGATGTGCAAGTCTCAAATTTTTCTGAGCACGTTTTTTGGAATTTTCAATTTAGCCCTGAAGGGTTACTATTCATACCCGACCGTAATCTAGATTTCATTTTCAATTTTTAACCTCTTATATGACCTTAAATAGCTCTTAAATTACACCATAATTCATCACATAATTTATACTACCATCTAGTTAAGTTAACTTTACTTGGGCCCGAGAAGTACTCTTCACTACCTGAGTGTTACTATTCATCGAAACCACCCTCTGATCCTCATTCTTTTCACATTTTCATATTTTTCTCATGCCAATTCATATTCCTTATCCTTTTACATGTGATCCTATCATCATATGGCCACCAAATGTGCATTTGCAATTTTGCCCTTAGCTTTCTCATGTATTTCCCTTGTCATTTTTCACTCAATTGTTCACACCAACTAATTCTACTCAATTCATACGTCTATTTTATTTCCCACTTTTTCTTCTAATTTCCATTTTATCCTTGTGTAAACTAGATCGAAAGTCAAGGTGTGACATAAAGTGACTTTTTTTCTAAAATCTCCTTAAAAAGTAAAACAAAAATAAAATCCTAACAATAAAAAAGAATAAAATAATTGTAAAATTCATCCCATAAATAGTTATTTTCCTCTACTATTAAAAAAATAGAGGTAAAAAATCACAACTCCAATTATTGAAACTTTATCATTTCATGAAATTGCTTTAGGGAAAATAAAATTAGGATCATTAAAGGCACACATGTATAATAAACTTCAAGTTTTGATGTAGAGGGTGAGTAGAAACAAAGCACAAGTTTTAGTTCCTAGGAAGAAGAAGAAGAAAAAAAGATATAGAAAAGAGAATAAGGAGGGGCAAGTAGAAAGAGAGGAGAAAAGAGAAAATAAAAAAGGTATTTATATGTTTATATGAAGCATTTAGAATTAGGTTAAAAGATTCTAGAAAAGACATATGAGCAACTTCTAGAAGGCATTTTTAGTAAATTCTAGAAGGTATTTTCTTTCTCTTTTTTTAAAAAAAAAAAGAAACTGATATTATAAGTTAAAAAATAATGACTTTTGCTTTGGATATTATAATGTAATTTAATAAAAGCTTAATATATAATCAGCCCTCATACTTAGGTTTGCTCGAGTTTAGCACCTTTACTTGCTATAATCATACATAATAAACACTTCTCACTTACAAAAATGCTTATATTGCATCAAAATTACTAAAATGACTGATAATCATGTATATAAATAATGGTATACATTTGAAAATAGGTGAAATCAATAGTCAATAGTTGAAGTTTTTACTATTAATAGCAAATTATTAGCTATTTATTTCACCCTTTTCACTTGAATTCATGCTATTTAAATGCATGATTCACATGCTTTTCACCCATGTTAGCCATTTCAACATGATATAAGAATTATCAAGTGTGAAAGTTGTTTATTATGTGATATTTTAGCAAATAGAGGTGCTAACTCAAGATATATCTATGTATAAGGAAAGACTTTGCAAAAACATACAAGTTAAAGTGATCATTGGTATATTTAGCTTTTAATAAACTACTTTAACTCATGTGTATTTATTTGGTAATTCAATGATAATGACTTTTTCATAACTATTTTCAATAAATAAATTTAAAAATAAATTATATATTTTGTAAAATTAAATAATCTATCACGAACAACACATGTGCATAACAACTTTAAGATTAAATGCATATATTAAGTAAATCAAAATATATCATATATGAATGTTATATATTGATTCAATAAATCAAATATATATATGTAACAAACAAATGCAATAGGTAAATATGCTTTATAAAAACTGAAATTTAGGGAAATATCAATAAAAAAATAGTTTAATTTTTTTAAAATGGCTTTTTATCATTGTAAATAAAAGAGTAAGTATAATATAATTACTGCTTTTTCTAGTAAAATCATGAAAATATTCTATTATGTCATTATTTAAATTTGACTTTAAATATTGTAAGTATACAAAAATAATAAGTACAAATTATTAAATATATTAACTTATTTTTGTCAATAAATGATAAATAATATAATGATAAAATTAATAATAAATTTTAATTAAACTTTAGAAATCAGTTATTTAAATAAATAAATGAACGAATATATAAATTTGTTTAAAAATAGAGGAATAGCGATTGATAAATCTTTTACTAAATCAAAAAAATATACCCCAATAAATGTTCGTGACTATGTTTTCATATCTAAATATATTATCGACTTTTTAAATTAAAATAAATAAAATTTGAAATTATAGCGACGAAAACTTGTCACTAAAAGTGCCACCAATTTTGCACTAAATATACTAACGGAATTTGCTAGTTTGTCACAACTCATCACTATCTTTTTCCCATTGTTATTAGAAACTTGTGTCTACAAACAAATCATCATAAATAAATCAGTAAGTAGTAATAGGTTACTTATGTCACAAATTACCACTTTTTTTTGGGTTCTAAATCCATTTGTTGAGCAAATTGCATTATAAATTAAATAATAAAAGGAATTTAAATTATAGCCTCTTCTATTTCATTTGAGTAATTAACTCTCTCTTAACCTAGGCACTTCATGGCTTTTCCTTTTTCTCTTTTTTTTTCTTTTTAAGTTATGCATTGTTTTTGCTTAAAGATATAAAGTTATAATTTTGTAAAATAGTTTTTGTTTGCGTAGATGGCACTAATCTTCATAATAAGTAGCAACAAGATACATATTTTCACCTTTTTTTTATTAAATACATATTTTCTCTTTTAGGAAAATTATCAAATATATCAAAAGAAATTGGATACCATGATATGATAAGAATCCTAGTAAACAAATCATGTGCAAATAAGGTTATATTGTTAGTGAAACCCATCATGACTAATTTGTAAGAAAATGAATAACTTTTTTTAACTTTTATTAGTTCAACATATTTCATCATTAGGAAATTAAATGGCATGTTAAAAAATTCAATTTATTATATCCATTTAAATATAAAAAAGGACTCTACATATAATACAATGAATAATTTATTTTTATTTTCTATCAAATTATGTTTGTAGTAATTTGAGATTTAAATTACATTAGCTTAATGCTAATAGAAAAAGCATAATACTAATTTTTTCACTTACTTAGGGGAGGGATAGGGAGTGATGTAACAAGGGCAATGTTAGCATCTTTTAATCAATTTTGTTGAAATTTAACCAAAAATTGAATAAACTTGAAGAATGGATTATGAGTATATTAGTCCAACTAGGTTGGATTTTTATAAGAAACTATAAGAGTTGTGTGAAATTCAATTTAGTGGAGTGGTAAGACTATTTTTTGTACCCATAAGCTTTTGGGTTCAAACTCATATGTGATTGCTTTCATATATTTTTTTTATCTTTTAATATTATGTAAAACCTTAAGTTTTTATTAACTTTTAATAACTAAAACTACTATGCCACCATTCCTCATCTCTTTCTTTTGAATAATTTTCAAAGTTGGTCCTTCACTTATCCCTTTGTAACAATATTGTCCCTTATTTTCAATTTATAAAATAAAGATTGCCAACTTTCATTTCCTGTAACAAAATCCCTATGACTAATTTAAGCAGCTTGTATTTCAGTACTTAGTTAAGAGATCTTAGGATTTTAGCAGAAGGCGGACATTACTTTTACCTCGATTTAGAAAAGAGAATGGATAATCAAAATAATGAATATGATGAATATTATCATTTTACTTTTTCTCATTCTTATCTCTCTCTTATAGTGACTTTTTCTCATAAAATCTTTAAAAAAAAGAGAAAAACTTTTTGATCTTTGGAAATAGAATTTTGTTAATAGAATAAAAGAGATAAATGAATGAGAAGAGATGAGAGATGTGAGAACAGTCATTAAAAAAGAGTTTATAATTTTACATGCTTCAATTCATCATAGCTATCATTTTACCAAAAAGTAACCTACTTAAATTAGTTGTAAGAATTCTTATGCATATAAATTGAAGATTGTTATTTATTATTTTATAAACTAAAGATAAGAGACAATATTAACACAAAATGTTAAGTTGCAAAACAAATTATGAAATTATTCCTTCCTATTCTATCTTTTTACATTTAATTTTCTACTAATTTCAACTCATTTGAACTTTTCCAAATCCTTGACAACAAGCATCAAATATTAGGTTACAATCACACATCAAACATACATGTATAATGGAAATTAAAATTTTGTAACTTTGATCAAGGATCATCCTATATAAATTTATATTGAATTAATAATAAATCTAGTAAAGGTGATTTACCATACAGCTTTTCCTTCTTACTCCTAAAACTTTTGTCTTCTTGTAAGGTAATCACAAACCACCAAGTATAGGATTGTCACTAAGGTATCCATACAAGACTTTAAAGACCAATAACCAATTTTTGGTGGTGGTTTTTTTTTCATATCTTACTGTGCTAGTAAAAAGAGGAAGACAATAAAAGAGTAAGAGAGAGGGACAACAAGGGCTTACAATTCAACTCTTGAATTGTTTTTCATTTGCTATTTATATAACACACACACATATAGTGTTTGTTTGACCTAGGTCTTATTATAATCCTTTTCATAGTTTATTATGAAAATAAAAAAGCCTAATTAGTCCTAAAGTGGCTTGCTTTGACTAGTAAAATTTGACACTCAAACTCCTTCGCATGATTACACTTTTCAGCTTGCTCCTTAACCCGTAGGCTCAATCGCATGGTCCAATTATTTCCTCACTTTTAGACCATGTGAAATCTCATGTCATATTTTAAACTATTTTATACTAGTTTCTAAAACCTTTATATGTGTTACCTTTTATGATTCTAAACACATTATCAACTTAATAGATTTGTAGCTAAGAGCCTTATCATGATTAGGACTCTTCACAAATCCTACTTGGAGTAGGATTCCTTGTAACACCCTAAAAATTCTAAGTTCTAAATAATGTTTTTCAAGCTATGAATAGTGAAAACTCAAGTCATGAACAATTCATTCTAAGTATAATGCTAAAATATGATATGGAAATAAGGTCATTTAATGGTTAGAAAACCAAAAATTAAATCCGAATAGAAAGTAAGTAATAAGACAAAAAAATAAATAGTGCACTATAAAACAAAATAATGAATAGTGCCTTATAGCATTTAATTAAAAGTGGATTTAATTAATTAAACCCACTTAAAAAGTAATTAAATATATTTAACTTAAACTAATGAAAGTTCAAAAGAAAGGTTAGATGTTAGACATGGCAAAATCTTAGGCCCTTAACACAGGATAAAAAAGGGAAAGAGAGGAAAGAGAAAGAAAAAAGAGAGCCTCTTTTTCTCCCTCTCCATTCTTGCGCCAACACTCTCCTCCTCTAACACTCTCTTTATCTTTTTCAAGCTCCTAATTAAAGCCATAAGCTTTTTCATTTAAAGATGGTAAATCAAAATTTCTTTTATGGATTTTTGAATATGTGAAGAAAATATAGAGTTTAAAGAGAGATTTCAAATCTTCAAGTGTGGTTGCCATGAGGGATAAGGTTTAAGAGGCTTAAAAGAAGGGTTTTTTAGCATTAAGGTAGACTTCAAGAAAAGGAATAGAGTGTTGGTTGAACTCAACTAAAGGTTAGTGCAACTCTAACTTAGACATCCTCCTAAATTTTTGCATTTGTTGATTGATTTGATGTTTTATGTTAAAAGTGAGAATTTTTATGTTGTGATAAGGACTAAGTGATTAAATTGGAGCTATGACTAAGTGTAATATGTCCTAAATGTGACACCCCTCACCGGATCCAATCATTAAACCCAAGTGAGAGATAGCACATAATCACTATACTTTTTACTTGCTAATATCTGGTTTATCTAAAAAGCTTTACTATATAACTTGAAACCTTTTTTTCTATAGTTATTATAACACCTTATAAAACATGTGTAATAAAACAAACTTTATAGGTTAAGCTATTCAAAGTTCAATAAGCTAAAAATCTAACAACATAATGGCTATACTGATAACATAATTCCCACTATAAATAGTAACTTGCAAAGAAAAAGACACTTCTAATATACTCAAGCATCATATCACATCCTGCCATGATCCTTCTAATCATCTATGACATACACAACATCCATCTCAATTTAACATATATACATATAACTTTAACATCATATCTAAGTAATATCATCCAATCAGTATAAAACATAAAATAGAATATTAACCATCCCAATCAAGTATGTATCACTCATATCGCCTCTTCCTACACTTATCATATATCATAAACGTACTCATACTCAAAAACCTATAAAAAATACATTTATCTTCAAAAACCATACGTAATATCTTATTTTCTATAACCCTTAATACATATGATTAGACTTATGTCCCCTGTATACAATCTATAAGAAAGCTTATAACATTAATGACTACTACCACATAAAAAATACAATTATATAAGATAAAAAGGCTTCTGTTCATCATCATGAT
>CANXYI010013858.1:0-10005 GCA_948208565.1 Hura crepitans
GTAACCGAGAATCAAAAAGGGGATTTAAGAGTTTTTGAGCTTTTGAAGATTAAGGAAGAGAAAAACCCAACAATGAAAAGCACAAAGAAGATCAATAGAGTTTTGAAAATCAAATTATTGGAATTACAACAAAAGAGAATCAACGAAGATGAAGGTTTGTGCAATTTTTAACTTAAGCTCTCTTTTAATGATGATTAGATGGTTTGTAAAGTTCTTCTTGACTTTGAATTTCTAAAATAAATGGTTAGATGAGTAATTTATAGACCTTGCATGCGGTAAATTTCATGAAAGAAAAGAATAATAGAGATTTAGAGCAACCGAGTTTGAATTATTGTTATTAATGTTAAGTGGATTAAATGAGATTTTGAGTATTTGATGACTAAATGATTTGTTGTTTGAGTGGATGTATGTTTAAAAATATCCTGAATTGTGTGTGTGAAAGTGGTATTAAAGGCTCAAATATATAAGTTGAATTGGTTGATTTTCGAAATGGCATTACAACATAATTTGCTATAGAAATCTAGAAAAATAGAGGGCTCATGGCCATGACCCCAAGGGCACATGGCCATGACCCCTTCGAATGTCTGTGTGTAAAATTAGAGATTCCAAGGGCACACGTCATGACTCTTTGATATTTGAATAGAATAAAATGTTTTTCATGAAACAAATATCTCTTTTCAAAAGGGGCTATGAGTTAGGCATTATTATAATTTATTAAAGATAATTTCTACTCATTAAATTGTATAAATATGGTACTATTTTAGGGAATTTTGGAATGATTCTATATGTGTTAAATTAATGATAATGCAAGCATAAAGATTCAATATTTACGTTTATGTATATATATCCAAGAAAAGTTATTCTTTTATGTAAACAATGTCAATTATAACAAGAGTGGTGATTTAATGTAGACTTTAAATTTTCTTATATTACATGAATAATTAGACATAGGGATTTAACAAGAATTTTGATTAAAATGAGATACTTTTAATTTATGTATAAATATACATATTTGAAATGATACACATTCACACACACACTCATATACATATTTTAGTGTAAGCAAATAATAGAAGGTGTTTTATAGGATTTTAATTGATTGATTCATATGGTATATAAATAAAGAGTTAAGACATAATGAATTTAAGGATTTTCCTAAATAAACATATTATATAAATACTTTAATTATCTTAGAGGGTGTAAAGATTATAGATATTAGAAATCTCAAATGGCTAATATTAATAATGTACATAAAACATTATTCCTAAATAACATAATGATGTAACTTGAAATTCGAAGTATAATAAGGTATTATGTATGCAAGGAGTTTTGTATGAATTCATATTAAAGAGGTTAAAGAGTTGTATGTGTTTTGGACAAAACTTTGACAAGTAGAAATAAATAAGATAATAAAGTAAGTTAAAGGTTAAGATTCATGTGTGATGGTATTAGCTATACAAGATGACTAAACTTATTTAACAATATAGGATATTAAATAGTGTTGGTAAGATGATAATGTTATCGATATCAACAATTATACACATAAATATATAGGTGTTTAGTTAAAAATTTTGAATATTAATTACTTAGTAATGAGACGATATAAAATATATGGCTTATAATATGTATAGGACTAATATGAAGCATTATTTGTGTGATCAATGTGTGGAATTGATGAGAACACAAAAGTGGAATGTTGTCTATGGATATTTGAAAGTATATGTATTGTATTTCTAGTTATGAAGTGTTTTAGCATAGATGTGAATAAATAAACAAATGGTAATACTCTTTTATGGTACTTGTACATTTATGATAAATAAAATATGAAAATCTAACATGTGAATGAGATATGTGATAAGGCATAAATGGTGTTATTCATTCATCCATTTTAAAGGTTTTAATTGTTTAAAATGAGTGGACATTTTATATCACAAGCTTATTATATGATTGATGATGATAAGTATTTATGCACAATAAGTGCTTTCATAAACTAATGTAAGTAAAAAGTATTTGATTGAGAAATAATGTTATTATGATATGAGAGGTATTTCAATATGAGATTTTTATATGATTGATAAATAAACTACATTATAAATAAACATAATTTCCCTTGGTAACCCCAATAAGAATAGAGTTGGATAGGTTGGCATGCCAATCAGAGTGTAGTGGTATATAATCTTTCAGGCTATAGCCACCATTGTTACTTAGGTTTTAGCCATCATAGTTACTCAGGCTGTTTGCCATTATGTTATCTAAGCTGTAGCCATTTTTTATTTAATTCTCGGCATTTGACTTTTGTTACCTATGGAGATTACTTTGGGCAATATTAAAAAAAATTATGGATAAATGAAAGGAATTTATCAGTGATCTATATCCATTATGATAATTAAATATGTATGACATTAAATAGCTATTATCCAAGTGAATGTATAATTTTATAATTGATGTCCTATAATTGGATAGAAAAAAGAATTAGTTGATGATTTGAAACTTGTTTATATATATATAATTATTATGTTTTCTCTTTATTGTTTAATTTCAAGGAGTTGATATAAGTGGATATTCCTTGTAATGATATCATACCTGTATATATGATGTGGAGAAAGTTGATACATTATTGTTTTACGATATCTTTTGTGTTTGTATATTGTTATTTGTATATAATTGGTATGTGTTGTTATTAGTTGAGTAGCTTAAGTTAGGCTTACACCACTGAGGATTTTTTGTCCTCAGTGCTTTGATTATACCTTGTGTAGGTTCAATTCGAGTTGAGTTGAGGGAAAAGTTGAAGACTGCATCAATCCATTAGAAGAAGACCACATCAATCTATTAGAAAAAGACCATAGTTTTGCTAGAGCTTTGTTTTTGAATGAAGTATCTTGTCATGTACATTTGCTACTAATGTTCTTGAAGATATGAGTTCCATTTATTTTATGTAATTTGATTTTTGTAAAAACAACTCATGTAACTAATTAAGTTTTGAGTGTTAGTAGAAATCAACACATGTAGTAAATAATGTTATTATTTTCTTTTAGGCATCTATTTTAAATGGATTATACATGAGTGTTTTGATGATGTGAGTTATATATTTATATACATATACATGCTTATGGTTTATAAGGTGTATTAGGTGTTAGAAGGTCTTAATGTTGTAAGTGTATGATTTGAAACCTTACTCGTAGGTTTAGTTAGCGTATTCGAACAACTATTATGCTACCAGAGTTTCATACACCATTATTTGTAAATAAGAGTTGTAATGTCTTCTTAACGTATTCTCTTAGAGTTCTAACAAGGGTCATTTTAAAAGGGGTTTAAGAATTATTCTAATGCTTTAGAACAAAGATTTGTAGTTCCATCCCGCGTAACTGTGGCCAGAGACTACTTAAAAAATTTTTAGGAGGAGAAACTCAAGTTAAAAAGTGTCTTAAAGTCTCATTGTATATGCCTTACCATTGACACTTGTACATCTATTCAAAATTTAAATTATATATGTGTAATTGCACATTGGATAAATAAGAAATGTAACTTACAAAAAAGAATTTTAAATTTTTGCTTGATTCCTAACCATAAGGGGGATACAATAAGGAAAATAGTTAAGAATTGTTTATTGGATTGGAGGATAGATAGCCTTTTCACTCTTACTATAGACAGTGCAAGCTTTAATCATGGTGTTATTTGGCATTTGAAAAAAAAAACCAAAGATTAGAAAGGTACCATTATAGACTATGAATTTTTGCAGGTGAGATATAGTGCTTACATCCTTGTAGTGAAATAGGGGTTAGCATATGTTCGTGATTTAATTATAAAGATTAGGAATGTAGTGAGGTATGTGAAGTCATCTCTTGTTAGGTCACAAACTTCTAGAATGTGTGCTAACAAAGTAAAAATAGAATATAAGGGCTTGTTATGTCTTAATATTGAAACTAGGTGAAATTCAACCTTTAAGAAGCTAGAGGTAGTTGAAAAATTTGAGAAAGCTTTTGATAAGTTATAGGTGGAGGACTCCAACTATGTTACTTATTTTGATAAAAGTGACAACATAGGTCCTCCTTATAATGAAGATTGGGAAATAGTTAAGATGTTTATGAGGTTCTTAAGGCTATTTTATGGTGTGACTTTGCGATTTTCAAGTTCATTATATGTGATGTCAAAAGCTTTTTTCCTTGAGCTTATGGCTTTGTTAGATAAGCTTAACACACTAATAGGAAGTGGGGATTATATTATGTGTTCTATGTCTATGCAATTGAAAAAAAATGGAAAAATATTGGAAAATGATTCAAAATTAAATTACTTGTTGTTTGTTGCAGTTGTCTTAGATCCTCACTTCAAGATGGCCTATGTGAGGTTTTGTTTTTATGCGGTTTACTAAAAATTAAAAGCTAAAGAGATTGGTGACAAAGTTGAGGCAACAATGAATAAATTATATGCTTATTATTTGATGATTAATTTGAATAGTCAAGTGAGATTAGGGGCTTGTCATTCAACTAATTTTGATGATTTTATTATGGTTAGTATGGAGTAGGATCAAATAATAATTTTTCAAAATAAGTACTCTAAGTATAGAAAAAGGGTTCAAAATTTAGAGAGTTAATTAGAGGTTACTAAGTATTTAATAGAACCCTATGAAGAGATTGATGACAAATTTGAAGTTTTAGGATGGTAGAGAACAAAGGCCATTAAATAACCGGTTCTTTCTCAAGTATCAAAAGATGTCTTAGCTATTCCTATGTCAATTGTTGCTTCATAATCAACATTTGGCATATATGGCAAAATATTAGATCCCTTTAGCAGTGCATTATCGCCTTTAATGGTAAAAGGACTTGTTTGCTATAAAAAATGGTTAAAGTCAAACCTAATTGACCTTAGGGAAGTTATGGACAATTTGGAAACATATGAGGAAATTGAGTCAGACAATATTTTTGAACTAAGAGGACAGGTAGGCCCTCATTAGAGTTAAATAATGGGCTAGCTAGTCATAAGTGTTCTCATCACCTAGCTAGGGCTCTCGGCGACCTCATGGTATCAGAGCTATATTACTATTCTTTCTATATGTAACTCTTACATGAGATAAAAATCTCTTCAAATAACTGAATCTGAGAATAAACCTGAAGCTCCTACCCCTCCCAGACTTTCCTCACCATCTCTCTCTTCAACATCTGAAAGAAAACTCGATTTCTTGTATGAATATGATTTTTAGCCCTGATCCTAACAAAGTCCAAAACACTTAACTACCTTTGATCAATCCCTATAATGCTTACTCTAAGCACAAAAGTTCATTCCACTGATTTATTAAGACTTTATTATGCCATCCATTCAGATCTGTTAAGGAGTACATCCAGTCATCTAGATTTGATTAATGTCTAGTACCAGCAACAAGTGAAGAATAATTTATCTCTTTAGAAATTCCTCCCAAATTTCTTCCTCAGTGGACTCGTCAAAGGTTCACTCATGTTCATTTTCGAGCCATCAGATTAGCCTTTTCTTATCATGGAAGGAAAGGACTCCCTGTCTTTGCAAGAATAGACCTACTGGATTTAAGATATTTACAGTACCACTAGGCAGTAATAGGTACTATCCAGACCTCCTTAAATGCTGGAACGGTCTTATTCACCTTCTATCCCAACTTTAATATGAGGCTACGAGATCCTCATGTTCTCTTAGCTTTGAAAGTTCAAATCTAGATCACGGGAGCAGAACAAGTCCCCACAATGGATGCTGCAACTCTTCATTATCAGCTGATTTATAGAGTTGAAAATCATGCGATGGATTTATCGCTACTAGCTTCAACAGATTCCTTGATGATAATGGCTGATACGAATCATGTTCCTACATGTGTTTAGATCCCTAAGTAATTGAGTAAAGAAGAGTTCCTAACTCTATTTCCAGAATCATGGATAACCAAATATGAGCAGCTTCATACTCAGTGTAAGCCTGTCCAGGCTATTGAACCCCTGTTTATTAGAAAAAAAAGATGACACGGTAGAAACAAGGTTCTTAAAGCCCATAGAAGAACCTCAAAAGGATGTTCCGGGTACCTTAATCTTTCCCACACAGTTCATGATGCAGCCTTTTCAAAAAACAGAAGACTTAGTTCCTATAGAAGCCTTCTCCAAGATAAGAGAACCCATCAATGCTTATAAAAGGAATGGTTACTATTTCTTTGGTATATATAACTGTGATGAGTGTTATCTGGCTAAACTTAAAGATGAATATGATGATGACGACCAGAAAAAAAGAAGAAGATCAAAGTGCAAGCCATGGAGAACTAGAGAACAGGCAAGCCCTCATTGGAGTTAAAGAACGGGCTAGCTAGTCATAAGTGTTCTCATCGCCTAGCTGGGGCTCTCGGCGACCTCATTCTCAAGTTTTTTTTTTTTTTTATGTTTGTTCAAAATTTGCAAGATTAAGTGTACTTACAATCCGAGAATGATTGGACTGCAATTCAAAATTAAACCTTGTGAATGAATGTAGATAATATCATTTTTGGATTATTTGAAAAATTAGATGTTTATATTTTATATACCGGAAGTATATGATTTTGTTTATTTTATAAGAATTGTTGATGGATCTTGATCTAAGTGTAATATTTTACTATTATTTTTTAAGTGGATATCCAAATTTTTAATGCTTAAGTTATTCAATATTAAAAAATTCAATTATGTTACAAAAAAATAACAGGTGAAATTGGTTATATAGAAGGTAAAATGATAAATATATATTATTTAAAATTAATAAAATGAAAAAATTGGATTGATATGGAAAAGAGATTAAAATTAAGTTTGTAAAATCATAAGTTTTAAAAAAGGTTAAAAATTCGATTAAAGTTATATTCAAACCGTCTCAAATTATATGAGAGTTAACTAGATTAGGTTGTTTTATAAAATCCAAACCACACATACTCATTTTTATTGGATTGGATTGGTTTTATCTTGAATTTGATTCAATTCAATTCATGAATAGTCCGAGTGTCAATAGTTTATTTAATCAGCCCGAGATAGCTGTAAAGGACATAAATTCCTTCTTGGTATGCTTCAAATTTTCATGAAGAACCATGATTCTAACATGAGATGCTAAGTCATAGGATGTTTTTGCATTAGTAACAAAGGTATGATCTCTTATGAGAGAGAAGCAATGATGGCATTTCGAAAGAGTTGGTCTTCATTCAACTAATAGGTATTTTGTAAAAGGGTGGGTTTACAACAAACTCAAGAAAATCATACTTAGACCTGATTATAGGATGGATCGAGTAAGACTCAATCGATCTTGAAAAAATAAATTATAGTCCAAATTAATTTATTTTTTCAAGTCTGGTTAGGCTTATTCAGACTTGGACTTTCCAATTAAAATCTTATATCATATAAAAATTATGAATGTAAGCCAATAAAATTTAAATTTAAATTTATGTAATGTTATAACAAATTAGTTATGCATAAAAACTAATTTAATGTAGTATAAAAAATTGTCCGCTTGATACTTTGAAATCTCAAACCCGGCCAGCATATATTAAATTAACAATCTTCTTGGCAAGATTATTAAATAAATTGTACATCAATTGAAAGTTAACATATAAACATTGATATAAACTCATGAATCTAGCATTTAAAAAATATTTTAATATAGTCTTGGACTTTTAAAAAATATAAATTAAATATGTAGCAAATAGATTGAAAAAACGCCATTTAAGCAATATAATATTCGCAAGTCTAGCTTGATTTATCTTGGGCTTTTACCACTAAACTCAGGCTTTTCCACAAAAAAGTAGGCTTTTAGGTGGATTCAGGTCGGATTTAGAATTGAACAAAAATTTTATTATTCAAACTTATAAATTTTTATAGGCTGAAAGACCGGACTGAAAAGATATTCGAACTCATAATCAGGTTCATACTTAATGAGCAAAAAGTGCCATTGGATATTTTTACAAATTTGTGGTGGTTAGTTTTAGAGGAGTTTGAGCAGTAGATTTGATGGTTAACAGTTGATTGTCAAAAGAATGAGACTATTTCGGGACGACGGAATGCTAGTAGACAAGAGATGTTTGTAGTGTCTAGAATTGGAGGAATCTCCTTCTGTAGGCGTATGATCTTGATTGGCCACGGATAAAAGAATACAAGGATCTGAATTTTTCTTTGGCTAATTGTTATGATACCATAAAGAATATTGACGAATAGATTTTCGTTGATACAATATGTCTATATCTATTCAAGAATATGAACAACAACAGAAGAATTCCGATATACATAATAACAAAAGAATTATCAAAAGGAAATATAAGGCTTATTATAATTAGCATATCAAACCATCAACCGAATATCAGTAAGTTGTCGTGATGATTTTTCTAAAGGGTTAAAGTAAGCTTTTGTCCTATAAAATTTTGTTATTTTATGGACAAAATTCATCAATTTTAAAAAGTTCATAGTAAAAGTAACATATTTAGTAAAGCATAAGAGCAAAATCATTCAATTTGAAATTTTATAATTGATAGAAAAATAATACGAGTAAATTCAATCAATTTTTAAAAAGTTTAAAAATAAAAATGAACTTATCTTTTTTTATATATAAAAAAGAAAAAAAATAGGGATTTAAACTCGAGATGAGGTCAATATTTTCTGCTACAACGTCTCTTGAGGGGTACCTTATACCTTTTAAAAGAAAGAAACTGTTTGATCCTTTTATTAGTATGTGTTAAAGGTAAAGAGTGTCTATTAAAAAGGAAAGATTGTAATATTTATTTGAAAAGGAGAAGGGAGCATAAACAAATAAATAAATAAAAAGCTATATTTTGAGAGAATGAAAAATGAAGAAGGAAAGATTGTCTAATAAAGTGGAACTGATGGAATAGAAAGACGGCTAATTAATTATGGTTCTTTATTCAGCATCTTAATTTAAGAATTTATATTGATTGAAAAATTAAAAAAAAAAGTAAAATAATAAAAAAATGATTTTTAAATTATAGTCATCTATAAAGTACGGTAGGATCACCCTTGCCAAGAAAAATTATTTTTTGAGAGCAGTTCACTGTTGCAATCTGAAGGATTGAATTTATGTACACAATTTCCCATATATTTCTTGTTGGCTGGTGCAGCAAACAACAAAAATAGCTAGGAGAAAAAAAAAATCAACTTTTCTGGTTCCCAATTTCAATTTAAAAAGAAAATAAAAATAAAAGGACCAAACTTTGAAATATATAATAAAAAAAATAAACTATTGGATGAAGTCAATTCAAATATATTATTATTACTAGTAGTAGTAGGAATGGTCCAATCCAAAGATACACCAAATCCTAAATGATCCTATACAAAGATTGATGCCATATAAGATTTTGAATTGAAATTGAACAACAGCTTCAAGACATTTCACATCTAAAATTTCCAAAAAAAAAAAAAACTATCTTGACTAATATTAAGTTGTTTCAAAGATGATTTATCCTTTTATACTTGTAATTTCCAAGAGATTTTTTTATCATATCAAGAATTTATCGTCATCCACACTTTCACTCGAAAAACACGTTATAGCGACTAACAAAGAAGAAAAAAAAATATCATCACTTATTTGATTTTAATGGTTCCGTAATTATTTCTTTTAAGTATGAAGTTTTCAATTTAAATTTTGAAATAAAAAGAAAATTAATGCCGATAATTTTACCGCTACAATGAATTGATTCAATTTAAATTAAATCCCGAAATCTTGATAAGAAAAAAGAGAAAAGAGAAGATAATATATTGATTTAAGGCACATGTGAATTTTTACAAACATATATATAATAATAATAACTATTTGATTATAATTTGAAAATTAGTTTGTCTCAAAATTAACTTCTTAATTATATTTATATGTCACTTTTAATTTGATCTTTAATTTATATAGAATAATAGCAATAGATTACAGTTAAAAAAATGAAATAAGGTTATTTGGTCTTTTTTTTTTATAATCTATTCGTATCCAAAATTTATTGATCCGATTAATTCTAATTCACATCGGATAAGCTCACAAAGGCTGACCAATATG
>CANXYI010013901.1:0-10412 GCA_948208565.1 Hura crepitans
GATGCATGCTATATTCCTTAAAGTCCTCTTGACACTATGCTATTTGGGAGCTATAGTGATGACCTAAAGTTTATTTAGTGCATGACTATAGGCATTCCTAGGGACACTTTAGTGGATTTTAAAGGGAGAGATTACCCTCCTTGGGCATCTGCTCACTTATTGCCTCGCATGCCCTATACTTCAAGCTCTACTCTTATGGTAAATTGCTTGATCTTTTGTTCATTATTTTTTAAGCCAATTTTGACTATATGTTGTATTACAGCCTGCTATTACCACTTCTAAACCTGAACCTTCTTCAATTAGAAAGAGGGTGAGGATAGTTCCTAGTTGTAAGGGTCTTTGATTTTTGCCTCCTCTTATACGTATTGCCAGGAGTGGAGTTTCTAGTCCATCTACTAGCCAGTCATCATTGCTTGATGAGGTTGTAGGCACTTTAACTAATGTACCAAAGCTGAGCTACATGTGATATGGCATGCATAAAGAGTTATACTCTACTCGCCTTTGCATTGAAGACAATTGGCTAGTTCCTTTTGAGCCAAAGAATACTAAACTGGTAAGATCTTTCAACTTTTTTTAATCACTTGTATTGGTTTGATTTGGCGTAACACTTCTTTCTTGGTTTTGATAGGTTAAAAGGGCTCTTATAGAGAGAACTGCTTGAGTGGTTAAGGCTTTTAGGTGAGCCATGGTAGATGAGACTAGAGTTCTTGCTATAAGTATTTTCCCTACATTGGCTAGTTAAAACATGCAAGTGTGTAGGTATATATGACATGTTTAACATGAAATTGTGTGGGTATATATGACATGTTTAGAATGTATTGATCCTTTATTCTTTTATAGAATGAGCTGACACGGAGGGTTGCTACTTTTCATGAGACCTGAAGAAAGTTAAAAGCCTTGAAAATCTCTGAGAAGTTGGTGCTCTCTTCGAATGATGAGGATACGGATAATAAGAGTGAAGAATGAAGATAATAGTAGCCCCTTTTTGTTAAAAGGCTTCTATTCTTGTGTATATAAACAATTGAACACAAAATATACATTCTTTTGTTTTGAACATATTTTGCATCTTTACATATGAACGTATAAAAATTGGTACGCATGAAAACTTTTCAATGAAATACATCATTCTTTGGAAATATACAACTCCGTTTACATGACATCCCTCATGGTAATGTGTTCTTAACCATCCATGTAACTAAGGAGCTAAAGGTCGATGGCATTATTCAATATTTTATCATTGAGATATAGAACACTATCTTTTATACCCATTGGTGCAAGCTAACCAAACATTATGTAACCCATCTTAAGTAATCTATTTCAGCATACACAACTATATCAAGGAGAATATCTATAGTCTCCTCAAATGAGCATCTCATCAATGGTCTAGAGTTATTCTGATTAATACCATGATGGGTGATTGCCTATTAAATGGTCATGATCGATCGAGGTATCACACAGTGTGGTAAGATGTCTATAATTTCTTAAAGATCAATTGGCTAATAACCCTTAACTCATCCAGCAAAAACTGACGCACTATCTCAATAGCAAAATGTCTATATCTCTTTAAAGATCGATTGGTTGCTTTATTTTGTAACCAAGCTTTTGGCTTCAAAGATTTAGTATGTGCGGACCCTTGTATCCTAGTTTATGCAGACCTAGTGATTATGCTTGGCTTTAAGCCTACTTACGAGTGTTTGTATGGACCTGTCCTGTGGTCCGTATAAACAATCACATCGGCTTAGATTATGTTAAGGTTTGTGTCGATGTCCTTAAATGTCTTGAATGTCTTTTCCTTATAAGAATAGGAATGATGTGACTTGAGGTCTATAAATACTACCATCTTCTTTGTTATGTATGCCATCTTTATTATATCTCTCTCTTTTGGTCAGGAGTTATCCTGAATCTTAAAATTGAATGTAACTTGGACTTCACCCAACCTTACCCCATTCTTTGCTCTCAGATTTTTGAGAAAAGTGAGGATAGACTATAATTTTCTATTTGCCACTATGCATCATTGGAATCCTATCTTTCATGCATTTCTCTTCATTCATCACGAAGTTATCCTTACCCCTAAAGAATTTACTGCCATCATGAGTTTTGATGTTAATTTAAATGTTTATTTCTCTATCCCATCTTTTAAAGATTATTACACCATGGATATTATACTTGCCTTAGGGGTTTCTCCTTTGGTAGACTAGAAGATAATCCTAGGTGTGGGTCTAATTTCCTTACAGACAATTCTTGTTTTTGCCGATTGACTCCCCCCTAATTTTATGGAATGGGTAAAGTGTGTGCTATTATGAATTCTTGGTGACTTGTTAGTGGTCACTTTAAAGGAGAAGTTTTGTGATTTTAAGGCATTTTAAATTCTGACTGTCATATGTTTTGGCTTTAATCCCTTTGGCATTATTTTAGCTGAAACCATTCAAGGATTAGATGCTTCAAATAGAGGCAATGTTAACTATGTAGCTAGAAGTCTGCTACTCTTACATGTTTGCTTAGAGAGCCCATTTGGATTTTTCCTCTAGCTTTGTTATTTTATTAATCCTAATTTTTGCCTAGCATGCCCATAAGGGTTTTCATACTAGCGGGTTTGCCTAACTTTTATTAAGTGGTCCTTTTTAGATTTTCTAGCCTAACAGCTTTTTTTAGATCTAGTTGTAGGAGCAATTAAAGCTGTTTATGCCTCCTCCTGAAAAGTTTTGGATTAAGTATGCCTCAAATCATCATTATGAAAGAATACTCAAGAGAAAACTTAACACATGTGAGCAATTGATTGCATGGCTTAGTGATTTTACTAAAATTCAATGGAGGCATCCTTGGTAGAAATCACCTATTTCTCCTTGTCTTGTCATTCTGGTTGTATTCCCTTAGTTGGGCTAAGGCATGCAACATTTTACATCCCTTCTCAGATTCAGCGACAGTTTGGCTTGGTGTAGTGAATCCTTTCTGGACTTTGGGGTTTTAAGGTGGATCTTTGACATGGCATTTCTTACACTCCTTTCTAGATTTGTGGAAATGTCATGTTTTGCTAAAAGATGTGCTTGATCATGACGCTAGTAACACAAGTACATATGACAATTATAAAGATTGGATTTCTAGTACATTAAGGGACAACAAGACATTAGCACTAAAGAGAAAACATGAAGATGAAACCTTTATTTCTGGAAAGAAGACTCGTGTCTAAACTTTTAGAGTTCAATTATTTGTATAATATTTCTCACTAAATAGATGTTTGCATGCCAATGATCATGACTAATTGCATTTAAAACTAAACTGCTTAATCTTGGTAAACATATTAGTTGCCCTTTGACAATACTGCTTTTACCAATAAGCCTTATTATGTTTTCTTGATTAGAAATTTTCTCTCAAGTCCCCTAATTTTTGCATGAAGTGCCTATTTTCAAGTTTTCATCTCATCGAGGTGTCCTAACTTTTGCTTAAGTCGCCCTTTTAGGGTTTTCAACTTAGTAGACTCTTTCTTTAACTTGTCTAGGTTGATAGGTTCTGAGAATTCATTGCCCTCTAAATCTAAGATCTTGACACTCCATGCTTGAGCATCTCCTTTACCATGTATGTACCTTCCCAATTAGGCTTGAACTTTTATCTAGGGTCTATAGTTTAGGTCTAATCTGTTTCAAAACAAGATTACCTTCTTAAGTTGGACTTCTTATTATAAGCTCTAGCGACTTTCTTCTGGTATAATTGCATGTCATATAAAGCCTTAAGCCATTTTTCCTCAACTAGGACCAGTTATTTATACCTAGCCCTTGCCCATTCTACTTCTGGCACCTTTGCTTCAAAAACTACTCATAGTGAAAGAACTTCAATCCCAACAGCTAACACTAATTCTATTCCATACACTAGTGAATAAGGTGTAGCATTTGTAAGGGTTCTAACAGTTGTTTTGTAGCCCTAAAGTGTGAATGGTAACATTTTTGCCCAATCTCTATAGGTGACCATCATTTTTTACAAAATTTTCTTGACATTTTTATTAGTTACTTGAGGTCTGTAAGGAGAAGATTTATGGCACTTGATTCTGTACTTTTGGAGAAGCTATTTGGCCTCGCCTTGAAACTACACTCCATTATCTTAGATAACCTACTATGCCAGCCTATACCTATAGATGATATTTCTTTCAATGAATTTATCTATCTGTCTTGCTCCTAATTTATTAAAAGATTTAAGTTCTACCCATTTTGAAAAGTAGTTAATTGCTACTACTATATACTTATGACCTCTTGCTATGGATTGCCTTATCACTTCTATTATGTCAATTTCTTAAGTAGAAAATCACCATAGAGAAGACAAACTAGTTAGTTCAGTTGGTAGAGATGACTAACATTGGCATAAATTTGGCACTTATGGCATTTTTTAATGAAGCTACAACAATCTATTTCCATGGTTAGCTAGTAATATCCCAGTCTCATGATCTTCTTTACCAAGTTTCTCCCATTCATATGTGGGTAACACATACCTTCATACATTTTAACTAGAATTTTCTAAGCTTCTATTTCATCAATGCACTTATGTTGTACGCCATCAAAGTTCCTTTTATATAGCATCCCTAGAAAGAAATGAATTAAGCAGATAACCTTCTCAGGATCTTCATATCCTTTTCTATCATACGTTCTGGGTATTCTTCAGTCTCTAAGCATGTTTGGATATCGTGATACCAAGGCAAGGCATTGTTGGTTTCATCCCTTATAGTGCTTACTATACTAGTGTATGTTAGGAACCTTAACTTAGTGAAATACATGGGTCTGGGCAAGTCTTTCTTTGTAAGGTTCAATACTGACATTAAGGTGGCAAAAGCATCTACTACTTGATTCTGTTCCCTTAGAATGTGATGAAAAATGCATTAGTTAAATCCTTCAAACAAATCTGTGAGTATTCTGACATGCTCAGTTTCTTATCCTTAGCCTCTCAATTGCCTTTCACTTGATGTATCACTAGCATGGAATCTCTATACATGTCTACTATCTTTACCCCTAGTTGGAACAAAGTTTTAAGGCCATAGGGGCATACTTCATATTCTGTGATGTTATTGGTGGCCTAAAATTCCAATTTTCTAGCAAGAAATATATTCTCACCTTCTAGATTGATGATTAGTACTTCGATGCCTACTTATTTCTAATTTTTTGCCTCATCAAAGAATACTTTCCATCTTTCTTGAGATATTGCAACCAAGTATTCATCTAGAAATTCGAATCCTTTTTCTTTACTCTTGATTGGCTGTTGGGCTAAAAAATCTACCACTACCCGGCATATGATCATTTTCTTGGTCACATAAGAGATGTCAAATTCTTGTAGTAATAGAATTCATCGACCCATTTTGCCTACAAGGAAGGCATAATTTGTAGATACCTTAAGGGATCATGCCTAGCTACCACCTCCACTTTATATGATTAAAAGTAGTGATGTAGCTTTTTAAAAACCCAAATTATCCCCAAGCATATCTTTTTGACTTTTACATACTTCTGTTCAAATGGGAGCAATTTCTTACTTAGGTAATAAACCATGTATTCTACTCCAAAATCTGCTTATGTAATGAGAGCCTCAATGGAGGTTTCCTCTACCGCAAGGTGGAAGATTAAGGATTTTCTTGGTTTAGGTGGTTTTAAGACAAGAGGCTTAGTTAAGTATTGGTTGATTACTTCGAAGGCTTTTTGGCAATCATCATTCCATTTACCTGGTTGTCCTTTGCATAGAAGCTTAAATATGGGTTCACAAATAGATGTGAGTTTGGCTATAAACCTACTGATGTATTGCAATTTACCTAGGAATCTTTTGACTTTTTTTTCCATTTTAGGGGTAGACATATCTAGATTACTTTCACTTTATCTGGATCCATTTCAATCCTATTCTCACTAACCATGAATCCTAATAACTTACCATACATAACTCTAAAGGTACATTTCTTACGGTTGAGTCTCATATTGAATTGGTCCAACCTTTGGAAGAACTTTTCTAGTTCTTTGAAATGTCCTTCCCTTTTTGTGGACTTTACCATCATGTCATCCATATAGACTTCTACCTCCTTATGTATCATGTCATGAAAGAGTTTGGTGGCCATTTATTGGTATGTTACCCCTATATTCTTCAATCTAAAAGGCACTACCTTATAGTAATATATTCCCTATTCGGTTATGAAAGTTGTCTTGCACTTGTCTATCACCTTCATGAGGATCTAGTTATACCGTGAAAATCCATCAACAAAGGAATACATGGCTACTATGGCTGCATTATCCACCAATATATTAATGTAAGGTAAGGGGAAATCATCTTTAGGATATGCCTTATTTAGGTCTTGATAATTTATTCACATCCTAACCCTTTTGTCTTTCTTTCGCATAGGTACGATGTTGGCTAACTAGGTGGGGAAGACTATTGCTTTAATGAACTTAGCTTTAAGTAGCTTAATAACTTTTTCTTTAACCTTTTTACCCTATTTAGTCTCATTCTTCTAAGCTTTTGGCATTGGTGTGATGTGGTTGTAAGTCAGGATGGCATGTTCAACTACTTCTCAATCAATCCTAGGCATGTCCTCATTGTTCTAAGCAAAGATCTTTTCATATTTCTTTAGTAACCTCTCAAATTTTTCTCTTTCCTCAGTAATACTGTCATAGGCAATTAATATATTTTTAGGATGTTTAAATAAGTTAGTTTTAATGCAGTTAATGTCAAAGATGCTCATGTAATGATCATTTGGATGCATTATACCATCAGGAAAAACATCACACAAATAAGCAAACTCTTTGTTCATTTTGTTTGAAAGAAAATTGTACACCTCAAAGAGGTCAAACAAATACAATTGATCAATAAATAAATCATTATCTATGTGAAGCAAATCTTCAAGTGGAGCTGGGTAAATTTCTTTAATGACTGTGGCTATTAAGAAGACTTCTTCTATCCACTAAGTCTACTTCAAATCACCCAATTCCTAGTTTATGACATCAACAAATATCTGAAACCCTGGCTTGTAATGGCTAGCCATTAATGTAGGTTCTGGAGTCCTATCATACTTTGTTTTCTTATGCTTCACAAAGTAGTCCTCAAGATTGTTCCCCTTCTTTAAGCTATTTTCTAGACTTGGTTCGTATCTTAACCCCTTCATATCCTTCTAGCTTTTAAGCTATAAAGGCTCTATTATCCCTTAAAGATTCTTGCCTAAACTAGTGCCTGGGAAAGAATTCATCTTTTTCATGATTTTGGGCACTATAGGGTCTATATAATCTTTATATATTCCCATAATGTGAAACCCATTAAAATGTTAGTTCACAATGGCCAGTATAGACATTGCATGATCAATTTTAGCTTTGGTTGTGATAATGTTGCCTTTATAGGGGAACTTGATCATTTGGTGTAATATGGAGGGGACTCTTCCAAGCTTGTGAAACTAGGGCCTTCCCAACAGAATTGAAAATGTAGCTATCATGTCAATTATAGTGAACTCCACTTTATCAATGATGGGCCCTACTTGGACCTTAATAGTAAAAGATCCTTCTACTTGCCTCCTTATATCATCATATGCTTTAATGGTAATGCTAGAGGGCACTAAGTTTATCCCAGATAAAAGGCCTAATGTACTTGGCCCACTTCAAACAAGGTTAAATGTAATAGGCCCACTTAGCAGTCACAATGCAAGTCATAAGCACTTAAGGTCATACAACTTAGGGAAGTTGTTAAGCTTAACTACATAAGCTCACAGCTTTAGTCAAAAGGTTTAAGGCTCTCATAAGCAAAGGTCCCTCCTAATGGGTCTTTCTAATCAAGGATAATAACGGCCGATTAATTCACCTTTTCCTATATCTAAAGGTACAAGACTTGTGAGTGATGGATATGTTATCACTTATCCATTCTTGAATGAAAAATAAAGTTATGGTTCACAACACCATATAAGGTAAAAGGGACAGTGTATATAAAGTACAATACACTTTTAGATTTAAATTCTCAGTCCCTAGTGAAGTCACACTATAGATTTATTGTATTTTACTAAGGATAAGTGTGGTTCATATTTAGAGTCACCACCTGGCTCTACACCAGGACCACTGATCTTTTTGCCTAGAAAAGGTTCAAAATCATATCTTAATTATACCCCAATAATATGCCTTCCTTTATGTTGTAACATTTATCAATTCCGGATCATGCAAGCAAGCATTTATTTAAAGCATTCATGTCACCTTTTCACTTAAAGGAAATAAATTACAATATTGAAATATACAATAAGCATAAGTATGCAATAATATCCAAAAATTAAGTCATTCATTAGTTGTTGTTTAACCTGAAAATTACCTATAATTCCATAGGAATTAGCGATAATTGCCCAACTCCCATCTCTAGGAGATTGGCCTTTGTTAAAATACATTTTCCATGTGACTTTTATTAAGGAAAACTCAAAACCATTTTATTATGAAAACACCAATTAATTAAACAAAAAACCATTTGTTGTGAAGTTAGGTTGTCAACGTGTAAAATCAGTTATTAAGCTACCTATTAAAACCAAAAATAAGGAAAAGAACTAAAGGGTATAAAACTAAATAAAATAGTATAAAACACATAATTAGTCTCGTCTCAGTATAGTCAAGTTCATGCAGACTCAACATGGCTCTAGTTATTATCCGTGCAGACTAGAATATGTCATGGTTAATATTGTCCATCTAGACCTCTAATATGGTAAGAATGGCCTCTTATAAATAACTCAAGGAATAGGTAAAAAATAACAACTAATGGTCCATGAGGACCTAAAGAGAGAATGAAACAACAACTTATTTAACATAAATAATGAATGGATTATGATACATGCTTAGAATAAATTATCACTAAGGAAAACTACATATTTATTGATCACAGATAATATATAAACCGACACATGTAATTACAAAAAAAAATGTTTGTATGGACTACGGTCCTCCTAAGAGGGGGTTCGTGCAGACTACAAACTAAGAACTAATAAATTCAAGGCATAACCATTCGTACGAACTATGTTCCTCATGAAAGAGAGTGTGTGTAGACTACATGTTAATTCTAAAATATCACTCGTATACATTTTAACAACATCATACAAGCACATCGATATGGTAAATAGAATACATTGAAACATGGTATACAAAGCAAATAGAAAACTATTATCAAACATTAATTTGGATAGACATCAGACCAAATCTATATCAATATATTAAGTTCGTGCGGACATAAACATGCCTCAAAATAGGTCCATGTGATTAGGATTAAAATAATAGAATAATTAAAACATGTAAATAATCAGTTGTGCAAAATAAAATAGTATAAAATAATGACCTACTCCTATGATTAAGGTGGGAATTACCTAGAATCACCTCATTCACGACCATCCATGGGAGATCATGGGTCTATATGAATAATATGAACATATATGATATGTACAGTAAGAGGCCTTAGATCTTACCTTTGTAAATAAGCTCTTAAGTAACAACACAAGTTGTAAAGTTTTAGAAAGAAAATTTTTAGGGTGAATCCTATGTTAGAGTCCTCTCTTAGGCTCTCAGATAGTAGGGCTTTGGCTCTTCAAATTTACCTTCCCTCCTTCATACCCAATAGGGTAATTTATAGGTTTAAGAGGTGGCTTTTTTATCCAGAAGGAGTTAGAATCCTTTTAGGATTGGGAAACACAATATGAATAGAAAGCTCCTACTTTTAGAAGCTTTCCATCAACAAGTCTACACATTGGATTACTTGGTCTGCATGGACCTAGGTTGTGGGTTTTCCCGCCAGTTCATAAGCTTTGGGCTAGGTTTAAGTTAGTTTGTGCAGACATGAACTTTGTTTTATCTAGATGAACCATAGGCCTTGGGCCTGATAGAGTCTAAGTGGGTTGTTATGGACCTAGTGGCATTATGTCTGGATAGACTAATACCATGCTTATCCGTGTAGACTAGGTTTCCAAGTGGTTTGTATTATTGCTTTAGATCCTATCTTTGGTTATCATTATAGGCCCAAAAGGGTAGGGCATCTACAAATATGCCTTTTTAAGTTTTCATGTCACTTTTTTTCTAATAGACTGACTTTTGGTTTTCACCCAATCTTGATGCTTAACTTTTGCTTAGGAAGCCTATTTCTAGGTTTTTCATTCTTAACAATTTTTTTAAGGTTTGGTTACAAAAGAAGTTACATTTGTTGGTCGATCATCCCCTTCATGTTATTTTTTCTTATAGATTAAGACAACTATTGCCCCACATAGTGCTACGATAATTTTCTAATGTTAAGTAATAGGCCATCTAGTTAGAAGCTATAACCAATGAGAGCATAAGTTTCAAGTGCCCGTGAATAAATTTGACACATGTGTGGTGTAGTGGTAGATCTAGTTGCATTCTTTTAATCGGATTGCACAATGTTACTTTTTGCGTATCAAACCATTATGTGACATAATTTGA
>CANXYI010013908.1:0-18262 GCA_948208565.1 Hura crepitans
TAAGGCAGCTAAAAAAGACACTAGCCTAAGTAAGTGTGTGGGATTTTTTAAGGAGTTCACAAAAGCATCGCCAAAAAGTAACCCAAGTGTCACCACTTTCACACTCGAGGAAATCTTAGGGGTTATTTAAGGGAAGAAGAGGTTATTTCTTTTAAAGAAAGTGAGCTATTAAGTGATGGAAAAAGCCATAATCATTTCATGTTTATTTAAGCTAAGGTGGATAAAAAAAAGGCTTCATGTGGCATGGTTAGTGATAACTCATCCTTGAATGTGTGTCCGTTCAATAT
Organism: Hura crepitans; assembly: GCA_948208565.1. Taxonomy (NCBI): domain Eukaryota; kingdom Viridiplantae; phylum Streptophyta; class Magnoliopsida; order Malpighiales; family Euphorbiaceae; genus Hura; species Hura crepitans. Next base: position 288 of record CANXYI010013908.1, read on the forward strand.
CCTAACCAATTTTAGGATCAAGAAAGCTAATCTGACACCTAATTTAGATATTTGGGTATATGACAATAGTACAATAAAATCAAAAAGGACTTTTATGGCGAAGTTGAAAGTAGGGCCAGTCACTGATAATGCCATATTTACTCTGCTTGATATACTAGCTATCTTTACTTTGTTATTAAGCCATTCATGGTTCTACAAGTTAAGGGGTGTGCCATCACTGATTAAGTTTCCCTTATGAAAAAAGCATTATGACTATTAAAACTATAAGAGATAATACTGTAGCCTCTCTATGGATTGCTGATTAGCCTTTAATTGGCTTTTATAAAGTTACAATCAATAATAATGATGCTAGTCTAGTGATTTCAAAGTTAATAAAGAAATTGGATTATTTATTGGGTGCCAGTTTAAGGAAGAACTTGCAAGGGTTATCTCACCTATGGAGATGAAAGGCTAATCTTACCAATTAAAAAGGGGTTTAGGCTATGTTGAAAAGAGGGAGATGAGTTTTTCAAAGAAGTATGACATGCATTGCCCACTTCATTATTACTTTATGAAGGAAAACCTTAAGGGAACCTATTGTGGTAAAGTAGAAGTATTCAAGTTGGGAGAATTAGTAAAGCCAGGTTTACGTATCTTTAATGATGTTTATGATTAGAACAAAGCTATTTTGATCAAAGGTGAAGAGGATAAAGTTCATAGATTTGATAACCAATCTTGATGACATGAAAATTAAGGAGAACTCTATCAAAGAACTATATCTTGAGTACTTAGTAGAAGAAGCTAAAGGAAGAGACTTGTTAGAGAGAGAGGTAGATTCATTGAGATGGAGGTCGAAGAGGCACAAGAAAAAATAGTCGAAAAGAACAAGATAAAGGTGCTGCTATTGCTATTACTATTGATATTTTTATTTCTATTTCTAACGATATTGATGAACTTTATGTAATTGAACTTATAGAGGCTAATGACCTCTTTATTTTGAAAGTGGATAAAATATCTGCTGGTTTTGCTTACTTGTGTGATGTCATGCTTGATGGCACATTGCATCATAATTATAACCATTTACACATATTTGACATTGAATTGATTAAAACTTAACCCTTTACAATTGGCATTGAAATGAATGCAAAATATTTTAGTTGTATCTAATGTTACCCTTGAAGGGAGAGAAAAATTTGAGAGATTAATAATAAAATATAAATAGGTTTTTGCATAGAATTACTAGGATATGCTTGGCATAAACCGATCAGTTGTAAAACATGCCATCCCAACTTATGAAAGGCTAAGGTAATGAAGTAGAAATTGAAAGATATGATACCAAAATGGGAAAAAGAGATAAAAGAAGAAGTGCATTATCAAATAAAATCTAAGTTTTTAAAAAGAAGTGAGTGGCTAACTTGGCTAGCTAACGCAGTCCTCATACATAAGAATGATAGAAAGGTAAGAATATAAGTGGGCTATTGGGGCATAACAAAGCTTGCCTCAAAGATGATTTTCCTCTACATCATAGTCTTTAGGGCTGCCATTTTAAGGATGTTTAGTTTCATGAACAAGTATACTGACTACAATCTAACTTTGAATAAGATTATCGATAAGATAAAGACAACTTTCATTATAGATTAGGGAAAGTTATGCTATAAGGTAATTCCATTTAGACTGAAGCATGTTAGGTTGACCTACCATCGTATGGCCATAAAGATTCTTTAAGATTTGACCCATAAGGAAGTTAAAGTATATGTAGACAATATGATGGGTAAGTATAAAATAAGGGGAGATCTCTTTAAAGCTCTAGAGAAGTTCTTTAAGTAGATTGATTAGCACAACCTATGTCTCAACCCTAAGAAATATGTGTTTGAGGTATCTTTAGGTAAGTTTCATTGATATATGATTAGATAACAGGGGACTAAAGTGGATCCGAACAAAGCCAAAGCAATAATTAAAATGCTTGCCCCTAAAATAGAAAAAGAAGTAAAAGGGTTTCTATGTAAGATTTAGTGCATCAGTAAATTCATTATGAAGTTAAGCACCATTTGTGAACCAATTTTTAAAATATTAAAGAAAAAAGTTAAGGTGAAGTGGGATAAACAATGCTAATCCATTTTCAATAAGATCAAACAATATCTAAATAATCCTTCTATCCTGAGACCACTCAGCCATATAGGGTCATAATCTTATATTTGGCAAATGAGTAAAGCTTAGTAAGGGCATTGTTGGTGCAAAAGGATGAGTCTGGGTTTGAATTCACCATATACTACCTAAGCAAGAAATTTCTGCCATGTATGGTGAAATATGTTGAAGTGGAAAAGATCTGCTTATTAGGGATATGGGCTTTAAAGATATTGAGGCACTAATTTTGTTCATATAAAGTGCAAGTAGTGGTCAAGCATGATTCACTTCGACACCTCTATTTTACTCCCTCTTTGGAAAGAAAGTTAAGTAAGTGGCTAGTATTATTGTAAGAGTTTAACATATAATACATCATTTCAAAGATATCAATTGGTGAGTAGTAGTTGAAGTAGCCAATTGAAGGGGACCACTTTGAGTTTGAATTTCCCAATGAAGCCTTGAATGCTATTATAGAGAAGTGGCTATGTATTTTAATGGGGTAGCCGATAACAAGGGAGCTAGTGGGGGAGGGGTTAATCTTAGTCACTCTAGAGGGATAAGATGATCCTACATGTAAAGTAGTCAAACTTTTGAGCTACTAATAATATGGTAGAGTATGAAACTTGTATCTTTGGCCTAGAAGTGATCTTAATACTAAGGGTGAAGTCCATAAAAGTGTATAGGGATTTAATATCAGTGGTGCACCAAGCTTTAGAGGAGTGGGTGGTGAAAAAAGAGAAATTAGTCTCGTATGTAGAATTTTTGAATCAATTGAGTGGCTAATTTAAAGTTTATACATTCCATCATCTACCACAAGAGGAAAATAGATGGCAGATACATTAGCTACCTTAGTATTGGTATGGGATAATTAATAAGGTTAAGAATGAGGCCGATTGTGTTATCAAGCTCTAACAAGCATAGTTTCAAAATGAAAAGAGTTATAATAATAGAAAAATTTAAAGGTAAACCGTGGTATTGTGAAATATAGAGGTATTTAGAAGATTGGGTATACCCATAGAGTGCTTTGAAAAAAGAAAACGTAGTTTTAAGGAAATTGGTTAGACACTTCATATACTTTTGAGGCAACCTATACAAGAGAACATAAGATAAGCTACAACTTAAGTGTATGGATAAGAGAGAAGCTCAGAGGATGATAAAAGAAATACATATGGGAATATACAGGATTTATATTAATAAGGTCAATTTGGCTATGAAGATTATAAGGTAACCATGAAAACAAACTATGGTAAATTTGTCAAGAAATGCTAGAAATGTAAGACACATATAGATATGAGACACTTTCCTATTAAGGAACTACATAATCTCATAGCACCTTGGCTATTTGCGACATAGGGAATTTAATATAACTAGAGAAATAAGGATAATAGCTTCAAATGATTGAAAATACATTATTATTGCAATTAACTATTTCTCTAAATGGGTGGAAGCCATTTCTTATAGTAAATTAGGTGCTATACAAATGGCTTAGTTTATCGAGAAACACCACATTTATCGATATAGGGTTTTGCACTACATAATCCTCAACAACAGAGTGCAGTTCCAAAGTGAAAATGAGAGATTTGTTAGCAAAGTACAAGTTTTAACATCATAAGTCTTCCCCCTACAGGGCATAATTAAACTGAGCAGTAGAAATAAGAATTTAAATAGGATCCTAGCAAAGATGGTGGAAACCTATAAGGATTGGGCTAACAAGTTGCCTTTTGCTTTATGGGGATACAGAACTTTAATCCATAGTTTCATAGGAGCCACTCTATTCTCATTAATATATGGATTAGAAGTTGTCTTTTTGACTGAGATAAAGATATAGTCTTAAAGAATGGCTTGGAGGCAATATGCCTGAGACTGTTTAGACTAAAAGTAGGTATAAATAGTTGGCACTCATGGATGATGGAAGAATAAGGGCCTTATACCATAACCAAGTTTATTTGAAGCATAAACAAGAGCTTTTAATAAGAAAGTTAGGCCTCATATGTTGACAGAAATGATTTACTATTAAGACAATCTAAAGTAACCACTATTGACCTAAGAGGGAAATTTAAGCCTAATTTGGAAGGTCCTTATGTCTTCAAACAATAATTGTCAAAAGTAGCTACCAAGATCACAAACTTAGAAGGGAGCAAATTCCAGGAACCTATAATCCTCGATATATTAAGGCAATTTTACTAAAAAAATTCACTTGATAGGTTAAAAATGTGCAAAGGTTGGCTCAAGCAAAAGTTAGAGAACTTTGTTAGAGTGAAAACCTTCAAAAGGGCAATATAGATAGAAATTAAGGGATAGAGAGCAAATGATTAGCGATGAAAATTTGAATGGGTTGGTTGGTAGTAGGGTAACATTAAGATGAAATTAAACTATTTGCAGTGGTAATATCAAAATGTTCACTCTTATTTTAATTACATTTAATACTGCCCATGGTTTTACTCATTATGTAACACTTAAGGGCATCTTGCTATTACATATTGCATAAAGTAGGCTAAAACCATTTTCTTGATGTAATTAGTTTCATTTATTAAAATGCATGGCTATTTAATGTTTCCTCTATTTGTTTTTTAATGGCATGAGTTTTATTGTCTCTTGCAGCACTAATAACCTAATTCTTATAGGTAGCATTAGTAAAGGTGTTAATGCTAACCACTTCTCCTTGAATGAAGTAAATAGCTAAATGAGCCCATAAGCTATAATAGTTTTTTAGGAAATTAGCAATCAAGTAAGCACCATGGAAATAAAAAGGCTCAATCATAATTCACTAGGGCCTTTCATATTGCCTGTAGCACTGAGCAGGTACATAGAAAGAAGCCAACAATAGGCCTCCTAAGGGGACACATCTAGCATGATTCTAATTACAACATGCTCGAGTCTCCACCCACTACACATCTAGTGAATTTGATCATCTGTGATCAAAGATAGCCATTCCACTACTTCATTAACTGACTTAAGCATCGAAGGACATAACTTAAAAGATGGTGTTAGACCTATATGTCCTTATTTGTCTAAAAGGAATTTAGCTCTGAGCTATAACTTTTCTTGTAATCATATCTAAAAAAAGGTGTTATTATCTAACTAAAAGCAAGTAGCCTATTGATGTGAGAACCTATGTAGGCACCTCAACTAAAAGTTAAGGTGCCTCAACTAAAAGTTAGGGCAGTCACTAGAGGAAAAACCCTAAAAAAGTCTCACTAGGCAAAAATTAAGACTAAAGATAAAATAAATAAAAAATAACACTTGTAAAAGTAGAGGGCTCTTATGGAACAAAGGCGTTGACCCTTACTTTAGCTATTTAAGCCAATCAAAGTTTTTGCTAAGACTAAGGGAAATGGGTTAAACCCCATACGAATTCCATCAAGAACTTAAAAGATCATATAACCATAATACAGTTCATCTGATGTAATGATCAAATATAGCACCAACATTGTTAAAATAGTGACTTCTATCCAAATTAGAGAAAAAATATTATTGCCATCGATGACACATTTTTGTGTTTAGTGCTAGGGTGCAAGCAAAAGAAGAGAGATATTTAGGGCATGAACCACCTCTATGGGATAGTTATAGCTTAAGAGTGGTGAATTAGGAAAAGTAAAGCATGGTAATAAAGACCCTATGATGGTAGCAAATTCTTTAAGTAAGGGGCATAACTCCTAATGTGAAAAGTGAAAGAGATGAAAAATGGAGTCCCAAAAATGGTGAGCAGCCTTTAGGAGATTCTTATCCAACCTCACCTTTTTTAAGAGCTTATCCCTTATAGTTTGTCCAAGGTCTTATGCCATATCCTTTGACCATTGATTAGCCTATTTACATGAAGATAGAGAGGTGAAGCCATTTAAGATGTAAGAACAGAAGAGAAAAAATTAGGAAATGCAAAAGGGTCACATGGGTTCCACTTAAAAGAAGGCCTCATTTATATTTGATGCAATCATCTAATTAGATAAAGTAAATGCTCCAATCAGATGAAGACCTTAGCATGGATGGAAGAACATCTTAGTTAGAATGGATGAAAATTATTAGTGCCTTAACAAGATTCTTGTGTAAGAAATTTACAATAACTAGGGGTAAAGAGTTAAAGCTAATCGATCAAATGTCAGGTCATCTGATCAATTGAAGTTATTGTAAATCATTGTTTCTTTTGTTTTAATATACTAATATGATAATGTGATGATGATTACCCTATAATTGTAAGCGTTAAAGAAATAATTAAAACCATTCAACACACAAATAAAATATATTTGAAACATTGTGCTAAAAAAAGAAAAAAAGAAAAAGAAAAAAGAGCAAAAATAATATTTTACTAATATTAGTCAATGTAGCTCCCTAAGCATAAAATAAAACATGTGACATGGAATGCCTTGAAAACCCCTAATTTATGAATAGTACTTTCATAAGAGTTTATAGTGATCTAAAGGGTTAGGGTATAGTGACACGACTAGATGAAAGCATCTATCATAAAAAATTGGGTGAAATTTTGAGCGAAAACAAATTTATTAAGATGGTTAAAAGTGTGGTCAAAGTTTTCATTGCAGTGTCTTATAAATAGTGTCGTAGTTGAAGTTCAACCATAAAATATTTTGTTTCTGCTTAAAAGGACCTAAAACTAATACAATCTAATACTAAAAAATTCTAACTAATCCAATGGAATTAAAATCAAAATTTTTCGAGATCGAAAAGTATTTTTTCGAAAATGGCATAATATTCAAAGTTGTAATTTTTATTGATTTTCTTAGAATTTTTAAATTAAATTTTAGGGGTATGTGGAACCAGTATTTGTGATTTTTGGGTAATATTTGAGAATTTTTGGACTTACGAATTATTTTCTATGAATTTTCAAAGGAAAAAGGAAAATATTAATATTTTTTTAGTATAAAAGTCAAAATTTTGGAATTTAGTGTCATTTTCTTCTTCTTCAGTAGCTAAGGATGTGGCTTAATGCTTTTATGGCTATTTTCTCTCTTTTTCTTAATTTCTCTTAAATAAAGCTCATTTTCTCTATTTTTTCATTGAAAAGTGAACCTTTATTGCCCCATAACACCAATTTTGGCATGAATTCTAAGAAAAATTATGGAGTTTTCTTATTTTAAGATTAGTGTGAATAGTGACCAAGGTTACTTTTGGTGAGTTTTTTTGAGTTTTTATTTTTTTATAATGTGCCTCGACGACTAGTAGTAACCATGTAAAAGTCAGTTTTCAATTTTGGTTTATGGTTTATTTGATACAGATTTTTAAACATTATGTGTTAAGATAAAGAGAAGGGGAAAAAAAAAGAGAAGTAGTGAGTGATGTTTCTTGATGTATTCGGTGACTGTTGTAAGTATATTTGGATTAATTTGTGCATTACATAAAGAATTTAATATAAAAAGTGTGTATGTGTAATATGCTATTAGGTGTATTTTGTGAAATTGATTAGTTGATAATATGTTTGGACATAAATGATACGTATTTGCTTTATATTGCTATTGATTTTGGTGACTTGTTGCATTAGGACATGTAATGTTCAGCGTTGTTTAATAACAAGTGGTAACGTATGTGTTTAACATAACGGTAAATCATAAATGTTTATATAATAAAAATGAGTTTCATATAAAAATTGGTTGGTATAATGTATGACTAATTTGGTAAGTGCCGATGTGTCACGTAATTTCAGTTGACCTAATTGTTAGTTATGTGCAATTGATTAGCATGATGATATTTGAGTATTATAGCTAAAATGTGGCAATATAAATGGTTAAATAAATGAGAACATGGCAACATAAAATAGTGTCCCATACTTTTAGACAACCTAGATGGGATAGGTTGAGCGTCAACTAAGGATAGATAGTAGCTGCTAGGGTACCTTGATGCCTAAATTAGGCTAGTGCAGTTATCGTAGGGTTTATAAGGCCACCGTACAACCATTTGGCCTGTGGGTGATTACAGTTGGCTTTCGAGCAATTAGACGGGTATAGTCGTCGTAGGGTCTATAAGGCCACTGCACAATTATTTGGCTTACGAGCACTTACATTTGGCTTTCGAGCAATTAGATGGGTCTAGTCATCATAAGCTGTAAAATATGTGCCACTGCACAATTATGTATCTAATTATTCTGATTAGGATCCTAATATCCAGTAATGATTTGTTATCTTTTAGGTATGAGAATATGATGATAAAACATCAATTTGAATATGAGATTATATATAAGAATACAGTGACATGGTTATTACATCAGCCTGATTATGAAAATTAATGGAATACATTATTTATTATGATTTTGCATAATTAATACACCTTGTATTCATAGCACATATGATGAGGGATATATGCATATGAATTCATGCACTCACATAACAGATATACTCATATGCTTTATAACTGTGAATATATATATGTTTGATATTCTTGAATGTGAACGTATGTAAGTATGTAAACATAAGTTAATTCAAATACACCACTAAGCAATTACTTAGCATGTCATTTTTATGCGATGCATAGGTTAAGGCAAATGAGATTATACATACCTCAAACTGGAAGACTTTTTGCAAGAAGATCACTTTTGGTACAAAAGTTATTCTTAGTATGGTTACTTGATACATATATACTGAAGAAATCTTATATAGCAAGGAATGGGCCTAACCTGCATTGTACATATGTTTTAAAAATGTATATGTAAAGAATTTTAACTAGTATTTGAGAATGGGTTTGATTTATACAATGATTTTACAAATATGTAGTTATTGTTGTGATGTTATTGACTAATGTGATTATGTTTAAGGGCTAGATAAACCTAGAGATTGTTATTTTAAGTTGATTTGTTATATAAGTGCTTTTATTTGATAGGTTTTTATTTGGGGTTTATGTAGGATAGCCATTATATTGTTGAAATTTTCAGCACAAAGTCCAAATAGTGAACTTATAAAAAATATTTTTGATTTTCCTTATTTTTGACAACTATTGCATATAATACATGTTTTAAAAAGAAAGATTTACTTCATTTAGCATATACATGAGATCAGATACCATTTATATACGTATCCTTTATGTGGGTCTAATGATCAGATTGGGTAAGGGGTGTCACATTTGGTTGTATCACAGCTCCGATTTAGGCATTCCTTGATGTACATATATAGGTTATATAAGAGTGCTTAGGATTTAGAAGTATACATCATGTAATTGTACCTATTAAGGCTTACAATCTATTTTCCTTCCTATAGACTTGAGATGAGTTAGTCTACACCGATTGATGAGGAAAAGGTTGAGAGCCATACTCCTACTACTATTGGACCAGAGGCCGCTAGGGTCGAGTCTATTATGAGAAGTGATACTAGTCATTCTGCATAATAGTCTCATAGTCAGTTAGTTTGGTTACAGGAGATGTTGGATTCAGTTAGGTAGGTAACTGCGGCTATTACTATTGCTATTGCTATAGTGCATCCTACACCACCACCACTAGTATAACAAGAATTGAAGGTTTCTCATAAGACTTATCTGGAGAGGTTATTAAAGAATAGAGCCTGGTTCTTTAAGGAAGAGTTAGAGGATGGGTCAAGTAAAGTAGAGTTTTGGGTATACAAGACTCTGAAGATTATACAGTAGTTAGGTTGTACCTAGGAGGAGTATATAGTTTATGCCACAATGTTGTTGGCTAATGAAGCTTTGAATTAGTGGGAGACCATCACAGAGCACATAACTATTATAGATTTGACTTGGGATTTCTTCCTCAAGGAATTTAAGAAGAAATACATCATAAAATATTATGTTGACATAAAGAGGTGATAATTCATAGATCTAAGATAGAGACAAAGATTTACATTTGTGTATGAGAAAGAGTTTGCAAGATTTAGCAAATATGCTAAGGCAATGATTACTACTGAGGAAGAAAGGTGTAAAAGATTTAAGATGGGACTGAATCTAGATGTTATCTTCCTATGAAGATAAGGGATTTTTTTAGCTTTGATTACTGCATGTCATTTTATGAAGATGGTTCAAAAGTTAAGGGAGAATAGAGTTAGTTATTAGAAGAAGAGGTCCTTTGGTTAGGGACAGGGTAATTCTACACTTGCAGTAGATAAGAAACCTAAGGGTGATTAGACTAGACCTCAACAGAGTCAGAGGTAAAATCAGACTAAGAAGTTAGGTTAAGGGTTGAAAGCACAATCTAAATAGTAGACACATGTATTAGGGACTCCCAGATCTATAGCTAGATTTCCATCAGTGCCACAGTGTGAGCATTATGGTAAAAGACATTAGGGCAAGTGCTAGACTATGATGTCGAGCATATATTAGGGTTGTGGATCAAAAGGCCACTTTGTATGAGATTGTCTTACCAAGTTTATGAATTCATCTCAGAAGAGAGACCAAAAGGATGTATAAGATAGAGCTAGAGATAGTTAAAAAGAAAAGGTACAGGGTAAAACACTAGCTCGATAGTATGTAATCAGGGTTAGAGATGATGTGGACACATCGGACATCATAGCGAGTATATTTTAACTCTTTGATTTGCCTGCTTTAGCTTTGATTGATCTGGGTTTCACACACTCCTACATATGCACCACATAGGCACAAGATAGAGGGCTACTATCAGAGATGCTTGATATTAATGTTAGAGTCAGTAATCCGATAGGGCAACATATGATAGTTAATAAAGTTTATAAGGATTGTCCCTTGTCAGTACAAAGATTTGAGTTTACAGACAATCTCATTGAGTTACCTTTCAATGAGTTCAACTTGATTTTATGTTTGGACTAGTTGTCCAAGCATCATATAATTATAGACTACAGAAAGAAATGGATCATGCTTATAGCTAGTGATGGGTCAAAAGTTACAGTGGTTGGGGAGAGATTAGATTAAATGTCTAATGTGATATCAGTGGTAGTAGTGAGAAGATTGATTAAAAAGGGTTGCCAAGCTTATTTGGCACATATGATAGATACTAGTAAGGTAGAGCTAGAGGGAAGACAAATACTAGTAGTAACGGAGTATAAAGATGATTTCCAGTAGAGTTACCTAGTTTATTGGCAGATTAAGAGATGGAGTTTACGATTAAAGTGTTACTGGTATATCACCAATATCCATAACTCCTTATAAGATAGCTCCTATAGAGTTGAGGGAGTTAAAAGTGCTATTGTAAGAGTTGATAGATAAAGTCTTCATCAAATCGAGTGTTTTACCATGGGGAGCATTGATCTTATTTGTTATGAAGAAGGATAGATCTCTGAGATTATGTGTGGATTATTGATAGCTGAACAAGGTGACTATCAAGAATAAGTATCTATTTCCTCGGATAGATGACTTGTTTGATCAGTTGAGAAGAGCAAGTGTCTTCTCTATGATTTATCTCAGATCTGGCTACAATCAGTTAAGAGTTAAGGAAGTGGATATGCAGAAGACAATGTTCAGAATAAGATATAGTCATTATGAGTTTTTGGTAATGCCATTTAGGCTTACTAATGCTCTAGCAGCATTTATGGATCTGATGAATTGGATCTTTAAACTATTCTGAGATCAGTTTGTAGTAGTGTTCATTGATGACGTCCTTGTCTATTCTAAGAACTAGGATGAACATGAGCAACATTTAAGGATTGTTATGCAAAAGCTTAGAGATGAGAAGCTTTATGCCAAACTTAATAAGTGTGAATTTTGGCTAGGTGAAGTGTCTTTTCTAGGATAAACCATTATAATAGATGGCATAAGAGTGGATCTTAATAAAGTTGAGGCTAGAGTGGAAACCACCTTAGAACACCACAAAGATCATGAGTGTTTTGGGTTTAGCTGGCTACTACAGGAGGTTTGTCAAGGGCTTTTCTTTGGTTGCTACCCTTTGAACACGTCTTTTGAGAAAGAACGTTAAGTTTGATTAGGATGAAAAGTGTTAAGAAAGCTTTGAAAAGCTTAAGAGGATATTGATAAAAGCTCTAATTCTAGTATAGCTAAAATCATGGAAAGATTTTGTTATCTATAGTAATGATTTACTAAATGGATTGGGATATGTGCTTATGCAAGAAGGCAATATTGTTGCTTATGCATCTAAATAGCTGAAACCACATGAGAAAAATTATTCGACACATGATCTTGAGCTTGCAGCAGTAGTGTTTGCTCTAAAGATTTAAAGGCATTATCTTTACAGAGAGAAATGCGATGTTTATATTGACCATAACAGTCTAAAGAATCTTCCCACATAGAAAGAGTTGAACCTTAGACAAAGGAGATGGATGAAGTTAATAAAGGATTATGATTGCCTTATTGACTATCATCCAGGGAATGCCAATATGGTAGTAGATGCTCTCAGCAGAAAATTCATATTAGCTTTAAAAGCCTATGAATGTTAGATTGTAGATGTTGGATAATGGAGGCTTATTAATAGAGTTGCAAGTGAAGCCTAGTTTGCTACAAAAAGTGAAAGAGGCTCAAAAGTATGATCATAGACTTGCTAGTATTATAAGTGTGATTTAAGAGGCAAAGCCCTTTAAGTTTGAGATTAAGGATAATGGCTATTTATTTTATCATGATCGACTTTATATGCCAGATGTGAGGGAATTGAGATAGCAGATTTTGCAGAAGCGCATAATGCTCTATATGTGATGCATCCTAGTAGTACCAGGATGTATCAAGATTTAAAGATAGCTTATTGGTGGGCTGGTATGAAGAGAGATATAGCTAAGTATATGGTTAAATGCCTTACTTGTCAGCAAGTTAAGGCTGAGTACTAGGTTCCATCTAGGTTGCTTCAACCTATAGCAATACCAAAATAGAAATGGGATCAAATCACTATGGATTTTGTCGTTGGACTACTAATGACAAGAAATAAATGTGATTCAATCTGGGTAGTGGTTGATAAATTGACAAAGTCAGCACACTTCATACCAATCAAGATGGATTTTTCTTTAGAGAAGCTTATAAAGCTGTATATCAATGAGATTGTTCAATTGCATGGCATGCTATCATATATTATTTCTAATTAAGACCCTAGAATTACATCAATATTTTGGAGGAAACTACTTAATGCCTTAGGTAATTAACTTAGTTCAGTATGGCATTCCATCCGCAGATGGATGGTCAGTTAGAGAGAGTTATCTAAGTGCTTGAAGACATGTTAAGAAGTTATGCTATCAAGTTTAAAGGAAATTGGGATTGCTATCTTTCCTTACTTGAGTTTGCTTAAAACTACTATCATCAGGTAAGCTTAGGCATGGCTCCTTATGAAGCCTTGTATAGAAGAAAATGTAGGACTCCTTTGAGTTAGAGTGAGTTGAGTGAGCATAAGCTTATGGAGCTAGATTGGATTAGAGAAGCAGAAGAGAAAGTGAGAATCATCAAAGATAGGTTGAAAGCAGCATCAGATTGACATAAATCATATGTAGATCTTAAAAGGAAAGATATTCAATATGATATGGGAGACAAGGTGTTTCTCAAGGTATCTTTATGGAAAAAAGTGTTAATATTTGGCAAGAAAGAAAAGCTAATTTTGTGGTTTATTAGCCCATACGAAATTACTTAGCGAGTGTGAGTAGTGGCTTACAGACTAGCTTTGCCTCCTAAGCTTGAGCAGATACACGATGTGTTCCACGTATCTATGCTTAGGTACAAATAAGATCGAACGCAAGTGCTATCATTAGAGGAAGTGGAAACATAACTAGATATGTCATATGAAAAAGAGCCAATGAAGATTTTGGTAAGAGAAATGTAAAAGCTACGGAGTAAGTTAGTGCCTTTGGTAAAAGTCTTGTGGAGATATCATGGCATTAAGGAAGCTACATGGGAAAAAAGAGGATCAAATGGTAGAATAGTTTCGACAGTTGTTCATATCAGGTAATTTTGTGGACAAAATTTCTTTTAAGAGGGGAAGAAATGTAACGCCTTGAAAACCCCTAATTTATGAATAGTACTTTCATAGGAGCGTACAATGATCTAGAGGGTCAAGGTATCTTAACACTACTAGATGAAAGTATTAATCATAAGATAATGTTAGGTGGAATTTTGAGCAAAAATGAATTTATTAAAATGGTTAAAAATTTAGTCAAAGATTTCACTGCGATGTCTCGTGAATAGTATCGTAGTTGAAACTAAACCATAAAATATTTTATTTTTTCTCAAAAGGACCTAAAATTGATACAACTTGATACTAAAAAATTCTAACTAGTCCAATGGAATTGGAATCCAACTTTTTTGAGATCAGGAAGTTTTTTTCAAAAATTGCATACTATTCAAAGTTGTGATTTTTATTGATTTTCTTAGAATTTGAGCTACAATTTTAAGGGCATGTGGGACTAGGTATTTGTGTTTTTTGGGTAAATTTTGAGCATTTTTGGACTTACAAATTATTTTCTGTGAATTTTCAAAGTTAAAAAGGAAAAATTAATATTTTTATTTTTGGTATAAAAGTCAAAATTTTGGCATTTAGTGTCATTTTCTTCTTCTTTAGCAGCCAAGGACATGGCTTAAGGCTTTTGCGGCCATTTTCTCTCTCTTTTTCTTAATTTCTCTTAAATAAAGCCCGTTTGCTCTGATTTTACATCAAAAAGCAAACCTCTATTGCCTTAGAACACCGATTTTGGCAAGAATTCTAAGAAAAATTGTGGAGTTTTCTTATTTTAAGATTGGTGTGAATAGTGACCAAGGTTGCTTCCAATTAGTTTTTTCGAGTTTTTATTTTTTTATAATAGGCCTCGGGGATCGGTAGTAACCATGTAAAAGTTGATTTTTGATTTCAATTTATAGTTTATTTGATATAGATTTTTAAACATTACTTATTTTATGTGTTTTAGATAAAGAGAAAGGGAAAGAGAAAGAAAGGTAGTAAGTGACGTTTCTCCATGTACTCAGTGACCATTGTAAGTGTATTCAAATTAATTTATGCATTTCATAAAGAATTTAATATAAAAAGTGTGCATGTGTATTATGCTATTGGGTGCATTTTGTGAAACTGATTAATTGATAATATGTTTAGTAGTAAATGATGCACATTTACTTTACATTGCTACTAATTTTAGTGACTTTTTGCATTAGGACATGTAATGTCCAGCATCGTTTAATAATGAGTGGTAATAAATGTGTTTAACATAACAGTAAATCATAAACATTTACACGATAAAAATGAGTTTGATATAAAAATTGGTTGGTATCATGTATGACTTATTCGGTAAATGTTAATGTGTCACGTAATTTGAGTTAACCTAATTTTCAGTTTTGCACAATTGATTAACATGATGATATTTGAGTATCATAGCCAAAATGTGGTAGTATAAATGGTTAAACAAATGAAAACATGGCAACATAAAATAGTGTCCCATACGATTAGACAACCTAGATTGGATAGGTTGACTGGTCAACTAGGGATAGATAGCAATTGCTATTGGGTACCTCAGTGCCTAAATTAGGTAGGTGTAGCCGTCATAGGGTCTATAAGGCCACTGCATAACCATTTGGCCTACAGGTGATTACATTTGGCTTTTGAGCAATTAGATGGGTGCAACTATCTTAGGTTCTATAAGGCTATTGCATAATTATTTGGCTTGCGAGTGCTTACATTTGGCTTTTGGGTAATCAGGTGGGTGATACCATTATAGGGTCTAAAATGTGGGCCACTGCATAACTATGTATCTAATCATTTTGATCAGAATCCCAATATCCAGTAATGATTTGTTGTTTTTTAGGTATGGGAACATAATGACCAAACATTGATTTGAATATGACATTATATATGGGAATACAGTGACATGCTTATTACATCAACCTGATTATGAAAATGAATGGAATACACTTTCCATTATGGTTTTGCATAATTGATGCACCTTGTATTCACAACACATATGATAACAGATATATGCACATAAATTCATACACTCACACAATAAATACACTCACATGCTTTATAACTATGAATATATATTTGATATGCTTATATGTGAATGTATGTAAGTATATAAACATAAGTTAATTTGAATACAGTACTAAGCAATTGCTTAGTGTTTTGTGATGCGTAGGTTAAGGCAAGTGGGATTGTATATAGTCTCAAATTGGAAGACTTTTTGCAAGATCACTTTTGGTACGAAAGTTGTTCTTAGTATGGTTACTTGATATATGTATATTAAAGCACTCTTATATAGTAAGGAATAGGCCTAACCTATATTGTACATATGTTTTAAATATATCTATATAAAGAATTTTAACTAGTACTTGAGAATGGGTTTAATGTATATAATGATTTTACAAATCTGCAGTTATTGTTGTGCTACTGTTGACCGATGAGATTGTGTTGGAGGGTAAAATGGACCCAGAGAATGTTATTTTGAGTTAATTTGTTATAAAAGTTCCTTTATTTGACAAGTTTCTATTTAGGGTTTATGCACGAATAACTATGATGCTATTGAAATTTTTAGCACAAGGTCTAAATAGTGAACCTACAAAAAAGATTTTTGATTTTCCTTATTTTTAATAACTATTGCATGCAATACATGTTTTAAAAAGCAAGATTTGTTTCATTAAGCATGTATATGAGATAACATACCAGTTGTGTGCGTATCCTTTATTTGGATCTCATGATCGAATCGGTTAAGGGGTGTCATATGACACCTTTTACTTAATCCGATTATTGGACACGACTAAAGAGCGACACATAAAGCGTCATCCAAACTTAATTAACCTTTTCTTATTATTAAAACTTGAGAAAATTAAAACCTTTTTAAAAACATTTGATTAAGTGTTAAACCTTGAAATTTTCGTTTAAATAAAAATTTTCCTTTAAATTTTAAAACTATTTTAAGAATCCTCGTGTCAAAAATTCGACAGCATAACAGCTGCACCAGGATACTATCCTAAAATTAATAGTAAACTTGCATAGGTAAAAAGCACTTTTATGTTTAAAAAATCTCATTTCCTAACTTCTATGTTCCTTTGATTACTTTAAATCATCCAACAACTCAAAACACATTTTATGTAATAGTAAGAGATATTATACAATCATTAAAAAGAAATTTAAACTTGTTTAAAATTTACAAAACAATTTATAAATCCAGATTAAGCCCAATCCCTCGTAAGCTACATAAGAGTGTCTCTATACAATTACATCACATAATTATATGTATAAAACAAAAAAATGCCACAAGTGTTCTTCTTTTGGTTTATAGTAGCTATCAAGGCTTTGACTCTAATCTAGTTCTTTTACTTACGCATCGCAAAAACACACGATGTGCTCAACAATAGCTTAGTGGTGTAATCCAACTAACTTGCTGATACATACTCAAGCACATATGCATAAAATTAGTCTAACAATAAACATAAAAATATACATAAGTCAAATGAGCACCTTTGATATGCAAAATGTGTATATAAATGTGTGATCTAGTGAAACATACAACATTTCATTCATACATCTGCATAAAAAGTCAAGCAAAAGATGTGAAAATTATAACTTCCTAAGTTAGGTTTCTTAATTTTATTATGGTATTGCACATACTAAAGAAAACAAAATCTTATGGATAACAGGAACGTATTACCAGTATAACCATCATGAACCTAAAGGCTCATTTACCAACGTGGGTTCGAAGAGTAAACATAATACTAGTTTAAAGACCAAGATAAATATGACTCAAAGGCCATCTACTAATATGGATCTGAAGACCAAACATAACATAGACCTAAAGGTCAAAAATATAGTATAGGCTTGTTGGCTAAAAGAAAGGTACAAAAGTACCCTAGCAGTTGCTAAAAACATCTAGTTGATTATTCAACCTATCTATCTAGGTTGCTTACTCGTATGGCCTATTAACTAATTCCATTTTAGTTTTAAGATGACTTTTAAAGTTGATTTGACTAACAAATGATCAAAGGGAAAAAAGAATATTTTTCATTATTTTATCATGGTTGTTTTCATAAAATGCATTCACATATAT